>JANTPZ010004177.1:0-12882 GCA_025593235.1 Vachellia pachyceras
AATAATTGAAAATTTTCCAAATTATATTTATAGACAAAACTTGAAGGAGTGCTATAAATTATTCAAGTATGAAATATTGGACAATGAGCGTCTCTTGAGATATGTTGTTGCATTCAATGTGTCAGGGAATGAGTGAGGATGTTAGCATCAGCAAATTCTTTGACGAGGCTATGATGGTGGAACTGGCTCAGCAGGCCGCGGATCTTCATCAACAAATGATATGATTCTACAAAATTTTGAAGTTTTCTGTAGCACATAGCTGTGTAACGTCCCCTTGTCAGCTCACATGCCACTGTAATGTCTTACATTTATGTTCTTTGAAGTTTAAAGCCTGTTTGGATTTTGACTTGTAAAGAAGAGAGTGGCGGCGGCGGAGATACTGTAATATACTGTCGTTTTGTTCCTCACTGAAATGATGTATGACTGTAATTGTCAATGGTAGATCCGAACTGTACGTTGTTCAATTTCTCTTTAATGCATAACAGCCCCAATAATTTAACGAGGTTTTTGTTAGAAGCTATTGGGAGATTTACAATCAAATCCCAAAATAGGAGAATTATAGAATAAAAGGTCCTAAAGATTCACAAAATTATCATAAGGTCTCAGGAGTAACTGTTAAGGTTGTTAATGAACGCTGGTAAAGTTGTTAATGACAACCTCAGCAGCTACTTGTAGGATCTTATTGTGTGTGTTTGTAAATTTTGTTGGGAGAAAGGAGTTTACAAATTCCAAAGTATTTTACAGATTTCAAGATGATTTTAAAGATTTTAAGATGGTTGTTATGGATTTCAACATGATTTTTACAAATTTCGAGATGGTTTTGTCTTAATTTATGTGTATCGTTGGGAAACGGTGTTGCCAAACAAGCACATTGTAATTTTATGAATTTTTGGGATCTTTTATTCATTAATTATCCTATTTGGGACCTGATTGCAAATTTCTCAAAGTTATTTGATCTTCATATTATCAATTCATTCTATATTTCAAGTTGCTCTGCTTGGTCATTGTTTTAAATAAAAGTTTTGTGCTGTAATTGATCAAAAGTTGGAATTACTTCAAAATAAGTAATAGAAAAAATTTACTCAATGGTGCCTTGTTTAGCAGTGGATCAGCTAGATTATAAGTGGTGGATCAGTTATATTATAAAGTGGGTACATTGAGTTGGAACTCGACCTAAGGGTTATAAGAAAATATTAGAAAAAATCTGTTCATATTACAAATAAATATAACAGTTTTTGTATGTGTGCATATTCTATTGCATGACTATTCAAGTTTATTTAAATGCATTTGAAATAAAAAAAAGTATTGCGATTACCTATCTACCTGTTATTTATCTTAAAATTTTATACACGTTATTTGTTCCTTTCGATTTATTATTCTTTTCAAAATATATTAAAAATAAATCTCATTTATCTTCTTAAAAAATAGTTTGCACCCCCTGAATGAGGGTCTTAGGTCCGCCACTGCGGTCAATTGAAATGGAATTGCTACAAAGAGGCTTTAATTGAATTTTCCCTTCTTATCTTCTAAGCTCTATATTATAGAGTTTAGGTTTTCGGTTGTATTTAGTTTTGATTAGTTAATGAATGAGAATTACTTTCCCTCCTCAGCGCCCTCTCTCTCTCTCTCTCTCTCTCTCTCTCTCACACACACACACACACACACACACACAATTAATATGGATCGGCGCCTTGATAGATAACAGCAGTGTAAAAAGTTTATTTTTTAGATAATGGCCCATATCAGTAATTCAATTCTCTTCCTTCTTCAGCTTTTCCCGGAGGAAGAAATATAAGATTACGACTTGGTCTTTTAATAATATGTCTGAAGAAGTAGTTAATCACAAATAGAATTTCACACATCTTAATTGAGTTTCATTGCGTACCTATATGAGTTTAAGGGGTAAAAATATCTGAGATTTTACTAAAAGTGTGTCGAGTATGATATACATCTCGGAGGTGCATAAATACCTGTGCATATTCAAGATGTCGGCAAAAATATCACTACGATACTTGTTTCCATACATCACCCCAAATATAGTGAGATGTAAAAATACCCTGAATTTTATTAAAAGTTCATTCAACATCATATACTTTTTAAAGGTGTAAAAATATTCATGAACATTCAAAATAAGAGTAACGATATTATGATAATTAAATATAAACTAACATAATCAAATATATATGTGTAGAAATAGCGTGCATCCCACTATGAAAAGTAATAATGTTATATTCTATTTAATGATCATGACATTGTTACTCACATCTTGAAAATTTATAAATATTTTGGCACCTTCGAAAAAGTATACGATGCTGGACTCTCTTTTGGTAAAAGCTAATAGGTATTTAAATGATAATTCTATGAAGGTTTGCTTCGATTAGTTGTAGAAACTCCTTTTTTAATATGATTTACCAGATAAGTATGCAAAATGAGTTTTGTCTTAACTTAAGTGATCATGCTTTTATATATAGCAAACTGGGCATTATATGTTACGTTTTCTACTTTCCCTCTTATTAAAAGGAACGAATAATTATAATGCGGTGTAAATTTTAGGGTTAAAGTGCAAAAATACCTATTATTTTTTACCAAAAGAGAGTTTAATACCATATATTTTTCAAGGTGTAAAAATATCCTTGAACATTCAAAATAGGATTAAAAAAATGTCATAATTATTAAAAACAACATAACATACATACAAAAATAGTGTGGACCGCAAATAGCAATTGTGCTATGTTATATACCTATATTTAACACCATGGTATTTTTGCTTCCCTTTTGAATGTTCAGAGGTATTTTGGCACTTCAGAAAAGTATATAGTGTTGGACACTCTTTTGATAAAAGATAATGGGTATTTTTAAAACTTAACCCTAAATTTTATTACATTTTCAGTACCCTTTCCAGCTCCATGACTAGGTTGAACATCATTCACTTGGAGCTGCAACATTTACAGAATCACATCTAAGATAAAAGTCCGCCATCTTGCAGACCCAAAAAAAAAAAACGACAATACCTGTCTTTCCAGTAAAGACTTGAGATTCTGAAGTCCCTCACCAGATATGCTTGTTCTGAATCTTGGCCTCTCTACCATCACAGGTGGTGGTGGTGGTGGTGGTGGTGGTTGTTGTGAGAGAAAAGCACGCCATCACAACAATTATCTATTGAGTCTCTCCTTATGGCTGCCTCCACCATCTCCTTACAGCTTAGTTTCACATTATTACGCTCTTGAAGCATCCTTCTTGCAATCCCATCACTGCCAATTATCAAAAACTCATCTTCTTTGATCGTTGTGATCAGTTTGATTTCTGGTTCATTTCCTTCAAGCCCAAAAGATGCCAGTCACCAACTGGCCATTCAGATAACTTTCATCAACGAATCCCACCAAGAGACTTTCTATTCGCTTCATCTCTTCCACTCTGAAGGACCTATGATCTCTGGGCGTTTCTATCGGCCCTCCAAGTAGCAGACACCTGTACAAACAATGATCAATGTATTCAAAATTGCCCCTTCTCCTTTTACTTTTCTTTTTGGCCAATCACCTTTATGTCTAATTTATACGATAAACTTATCTAATTACATGATATTATATTTAAAACCGTTCTAATAGGAATCCAGAGGGAAATTATGTCAATTTTATTGGATACTTTGTTTGGTATTTAACTATTAAAATGTGCATGTATAAGAAAACAAATAAAAGATTATTTTTAGGAGGATTTCCAATTAAGTCATTTTTTTATTTTCTATACAATTTTATTATTCAGAAAATTTTATTTTGTACTTAGTTGATTATTAGAAAGATTTGATCCATCTTCTAAATATTTTAAATTATCTTAAGAATATTTAGAATATATTAGTAATTTATCTTTTAAGATATTATTTTATATATGAGTGCTAATTAAGGAACTCAAAGATGTTATTTAATATCATATCAATATCCTTGATTTAAGTAGATGACATCATGTTATTTTTTTCAGTTTTTTTAATATTTTGATTCATCAATTAGAGTTTTAGTTAGATTTAGTTTTCAATGGGTTATAGATACCCCTCCTATATATATATATATATATATATGCTATTTAGAGATTAAGTTGTGTAAATAAAACTATTTAGTTTCTTTTTATGAGTGAGCCTTGCTTGTTCTTTTGGTGTTTTGATTGAATATTTTTTGCTATTCGAATTACAGGTGTTCTAGATAGAATACCATGTGGAGTTTCCGAGAAATAGAGATTCATAGAGAAATCCTAGTGCCCTGTGCGTTTCCATATCACGTTGTCAATAACTTCATGTTTTCCGTTCCATTTTTTGTTGTAGCATAACTTGTTGATATTTCTATTACTTTTCATGTACCTAAACATTTCTTGAAGCTTTTACTATTAGTTATGTCTTGATCCTCTTCGGGAGTACTTACCTCCTTAATATGATCATCTTTATTATATACTCCTCTAAATCCAAAATATTTATACGGGAAACGGAATTCTCATTCTCATTTATATTAGTTAGAGTATTTTTAAATATAAGATTTAGTTATTCTCATTGTTGGTTTTATTACCAGAATCATCATTTCAGCTAGCAATACTCTGACATTTTTTTGTAGTATTTCATGATGAAATGGTTATTGAACTTCTTATTCGTACGTACTACTATATTTAATGATATTATATTTTTATAATGATAATGCAGTCTGTGTTTTCTTTTCCACCTACTTAATTTAATCTATAAAAGCTGTCACATGACAGTCAAATCAATCGTTAATTTGTTTCATTTAGAGACATCCTTTTGTTACATGTAGATATAAAGGAAATTTATAGATAGGTCCCATGCAAGCAAAAAAATAAACCAATGGTCTCAAATAATCTGACAATTATCCTCAGGCCCATGGGACCTTTTAGTGATTAAATGAAGATGTGTAAAGTCTATTTTGCCCTTTAGTTAACTTTGTGAGAGAGAGATGAAAACAGGGATGATTTGAGTGAAAGTCAAATCAAAACCAAGAGCAAAGTGAGGCTGATATCCGAAAGAGGTCGAAGGGTTTCTGAAATCGGCAATCGGTCGTCTGAATGTCTGAGGTTCGGTATTTCCTCCCATGCATAACAAAAGCATGGTGGTCCAAAATTGTTGTTCCTAAAGTGAAAGCTAGGTTTTGGTGTGTATCACCTCCATGAGAAGTGAAACCTATTTGTGCTGCTATAATGTAAAACATGTTAAACCTGTACATTATGCATAAGATGTGTAATATTGTTATTTTGATGTGTTTGTATATATATACTTGATTAATCTCTATTTGAAAAAAGAAAAAGCAAATAACAGTGTTGACGGAAGCACAATATCTAACTTGGAGAAAGCAAATCTAGGCTGGAAATTTCTGGAAAAAAAAAGAAAAAAATGCTTGTCATTGATGGGTAAACCATAAATAAGCAAATCTTTTGGGAGCACAATATTAATGGTTGTCATTAAAATGGATTGAAAAGTAATGTGGTTATTTTTATTAAGAAGGGGGTTGTGTGTGCTTTGTTTTCATTGATCATGCTCTGTTTCTTACATGAAATTATGATGGAATGCAGATAAAAAGTGAAGTTGCAGTGTTTAGAGGTATTGTAGTTGTTGAGGTTGTTAAAAACAGCAGCAAAGGTTGTTAATGTGACTTCTTAGGTGGTTAATGACAAGTGCAATCTGTAGACGTCAATACTGATAGCTAGCACGTCTGGGAAGAATATGATGTGCTTCCTTCATATATACCACATATTTTTTGTGGGGAATGTAAATGTTTATTTTGTGTAACCATGTATTTTTGACTTTATATGTAAACCACATTTTTTTGCAACATGTAACTATATATAATGGAAAGTTTGATAAATGGATATTACATGGTGTTATACAATATGGTGTAGATTATTTTGTTACCATGCAGATGGGGTTGTGAGTGGCAACTGATTGGGTGATCACCAGCTGACTGCTGGTGTTGTTATGGCAGCTGCAGGTTTGTCACCAGAAGTAGCTGGGGTTGTTAATACTGACTGCTAGTGTTGTTAGGGGCAGATGATGGGGTTGTTAATGCTGACTGCTGGTGTTGTTATGCTCAACTGCTGGTGTTGTCAGCAGAAGATGCTGGGGTTGTTAATGCTGACTGATGGTGTTGTTAGACTCAGCTGCTGGGGTTGTCAGCAGAAGCTGTTGGAGTTGTTAATGGTCACTGTTGGTGTTGTTAGGCTCAGCTGCTGGGGTTGCCAGCAGATGGTGTTGTCAGCAGAAGCTGCTGGGGTTGTTAATGCTGATTGCTGGTGTTGTTAGACTCAACTGCTGGGTTGTTAGCAAAAGCTGCTGGGGTTGTTAATGATCACTGCTGGTGTTGTTAGGCTCAACTGCTGGGGTTGTCACCAGAAGCTGCTGGGGTTGTTAATGATCACTGCTGGTGTTGTTAGGCTCAACTGCTGGGGTTGTCACCAGAAGCTGCTGGGGTTGTTAATGGTCACTGCTGGTGTTGTTAGGCTCAGCTGCTGGGGTTGTCACCAAAAGTTGCTGGGGTTGTTAATGGTCACTGCTGGTGTTGTTAGGCTCAGCTCCTGGGGTTGTTAGCAGCAGCTGCTGGTGTTGTTACCGCTGACTGCTGGTGTTGCTAGTAGGAGCTGGTGGGGTTGTTAGCACCAGCTGTTAGTGTTGTACATGTTGTCTGATGGTGTTATTAGTAGCAAATGCTAGTGTTGTTAGTGTCAGCTGGTGAGGTTGTCACAAGCTGCTGGTGGGGCTGTTATAAGGTGCTAGTGTTGTACATGTTGTCTGATTGTGGGGTTGTTAGCACCAGCTGGTGGGGTTGTTAGCACCAGCAGGTGTATTCTCATTAATCAAGCACATTTAAAACCCACTTTACACTTCACACATACGTAACAATGAATTTACAATCCGAATTTAAAACCAACTAAAACCATCACGGTATTCATTAGTGTCAACTGCTGGGGTTGTCAGTGACAGCTCTTTGGGTTGTAAATGGGAGCTGTTGGGGTTGTTAATAGCAGCTAGTAGGGTTGTCAGTGACAGCTGATTGAGTTGTAATTGAGAGCTGCTAGAGTTATTAATGACGCATGCTAAGGTTGTTAATAAAGTCACAAATATCAATAAATTGGATAGCATAGTAGTGTCACGCACAAGTGAACATAAAGTTACAAATGATATTATAACCAATGAAACCAGTTTTACACTTTACATATGAGTAGAAATGAATTTACAACCTGAAAGGAACAACTAAATGTGCATAATTAAAAACGGTAAAGTAACAATTAAATGATATTACAAAACGAGGTACATCAAAGAGATCAAATGGTCTTCCCAATCATTAGTAAGGCTCCTATAAAATGCCGCATATTCCTCCTTTGTGATCTCTTCAGGTTTCTTCATCTAAATAAGCTTTTGCTTATTCACCAAAGACCACTCATGAGACACCTCTTTGGTCTTCTTTTTCTTACCTTCATTTTCCTTCTCCTCATCTACTTCACTTTATCTGCATTTCGCCATCATTTTACATCAAAAAGTATATCAGGGGTAGACATAAGATTGAGTATCAATTACATAAGAGAAAGCAAAGTGCCTTATCCAATTGGAATGTCGATCAAATCACCATGCCAACTGATACACTTGAGATGTCAGCTGCAGAAGCGTAACACAAAGCAAACTCCATAACAGCCGAAAAAGAAGAAAGAAAGAAAGAAAAGAAAAGAAAAAAAGGCAGCCTTCATATTTCAGTAACACTTGACTCACGCACTTGCATATAATGAATTGGAAGTGAATCAACTATTTGACTCATGCCCTTGAACAAAATGCAAGTTTTAAACACCAAGGTCCTTATGTAATTATTTGAAATTGAAAGTGTTAATACCAATTAAGTTCCTTTGCTTCACTTAATTTCTCAATAGTAAAACCAGCAAAAATAAGAACTTTTCAAAAGCACAAATATAAAAGTCACAAGAAAAGTGAGGCCAATTAACTAGAAAGGCCAAGTTATAAAGGCCTTAGTAAACCATACTTTCTGTAATCATATCACCTTGAAGTCAACATAATTTATCGTATGCAAACTTTCATTACACAATGGCAGGCCTCTCAATAAAAAATGAACTTCAACAGAGAGAACCAAATGTAGGATTTTCAAATAATCTTCTCATTGCAATATAAATAGTAGAAAGGAGGAACTTCTCAATATAAGCATATTTGAGCCTATTATGTGAGCAAAAGTATTTGTAGAGCTCTTCTTCATACTTATACACGGTAAAACCAACCGAGCAAACAATATAATCAGGATAATAAAAATAGAACAAAGACAAAATAATTGAGATAACCAGAAATATTATATACTTTTCATAATTTAGGCCTCTGAACCAAATGTGGGCTACAAGAAAAAAGTAAACCTAGCTGAAAATTTCTTCACACACACAGTGAGAGCATAGGGAATACAAATAAAATGCTGGAGTTTAATTTAAACAATTCAATGCAAAGTAAAAAAGAAATCATTCTCAAATAAGAAAGATATTTGATATTTCAAGGAAATTAATTCTTATAAAGTTTATTGCATACACAAAAAAATGTAATCAATCTTAACAATGAATTTAAAAAAGGCTGACAGAATTCAATTCCTTAAAATCATCTAGTCATTTCAAATACAAGTTCAGTGAACCAAAATTATCAGTATGAAAATTCTCGCTAGGTGTACTTCTTTTCTTCTGTAATTGTATTCCAAGGAAAATAGCTGGCCATCATTTCAAGTAATTCAAGGGACTATGACAAATATACAAAGAACCACATCACATATCTGTACAACAATGAGAAAGGCTACTAATACATCAGTTGTAAAATAACCACTCATATGTTGTTTTGGCTGCACGTGAGTTTGACAGAAATTTAAGAACAATTTCTGTCGGAAGAGACGTGTATATAACACTAATTACAGTACATTTAGGAACTTCTATTCCCAGATTGAATTCTAAATCTATCACACTATGTTGCTAAATAAATTACCTTGCCATGATGCCATCTAATGCAAGGCCATACAATTCTATCTTTTAAATCCTTCATCATATAGTGAAATTTATCCATTGTCTCAAATGCAAGTTTTATTTAAAAAAATTCATAAAAATGAAATAATTGCTTCACAATCGGTGAACAGTTGAAGCATTGAACACTCATATGCCAAAAAGGCTGTAACCTGAGCAACGGACAAGATCGGCGACCTCGATGGCGGAACACCCCAAGCAGGTCGAACTGGAGGTGGAGAATCTAACAGGAAATTCCCCGGAGACCAGGATCAGCAGCGGCATATCAATGAACATCCTTGTCAGCATCTCCAACTTCTCTTTCGTTAGCGTTTCCCATGGAAATTCTCCAGAAAACTCACTCTTCAGATGGATTCAAAGCAAGGCGAGGACAAATAGCGTACAGAGCTTCGAGGTTGAATGAAACTGAGTCATTTTATGGGAATGTAGAAGCAGAAGTGGCAGAAGAAGTAGAAGAAACAAGAAGGTGATTTGGAATAAACAACGGTGAGAGAATTTCATAAGGAGGAAGAAACACGTGCTGGAGTGAAAGGAAACGCTCTCTTCAGGTCTGCCATGGATGGACAGAGCAAAATATACTTTGCACAGTTAACTGAAGGGCAAAATAAATTTTACACATCTTCGTTTAATCACAAAAAGTCCTTGGAACTTGAGGATAATTGTTAAATTATTTGGGACCATTGATTCATTTTTTTGCTTGAATGGGACCTATCTGTAAATTTTCCTAAATATAAAGAAGGACGAGGTTTATGGATATGCATAACATATTTGATAATTTTTTTTAAAGCACATTGTCTGTAAATGATGCACACAATCAGGTCAAAAAAAGAAAAAAGAAATGGTGCATACAACATATAAATATTTATTCGAGTACACCTGCAAACTTGATGTTGTAAAATACTAATAATTACCCATGTAAGTATTTTATAGATGCTCTTATTAAATTTATTGAATGCTTATATGATTTGTATAAGAAATTTTTTTGTATCGTTTACATGCTATATGAATGGGTCTATATAAGTTTGATATATTTCCATAAATGTTGAGATCTTTTTAAAATCTTAATTGTAAATCTTATAATCAATTTTCATTCACCGTCCCTTATCCTCCCACGAAAAAGATGATTGGCTTGTTTGAAATAACGTTTCTAAAAGTCAAACGTATGTTCAACAGCGTTTTTTTACAAAAAGAAATAATCTCCTCCACATATTTACCTCAACTTACGTAAAATCACTTTACTACCGTATTCCCAAATAAGTACGATCACTAGTGTTTTGAGATTTGTTGGTTGGGATTTTAGTTTTTGATGCTTCTTTTCAGTTGTGTCGATATTGACAATGACTATGAATGGGTCCATATATTTCTACGAAACTTGATAGTTGTAACTCTTGAAGCTTATAGCACTCATGAGTTTCAAGTTCTCTCTTGTTCCTATCCTTACATCTTGTTTCAGGTCAAAAAAAAAAATCCTTACATCTTGTTTACCTGTATGAAAAATTTTGAGAAATTTAATCTTAAGTTTCAAATAAGTAAGTTGTTTAAGGAATGGTCCCATGGAGGAAAATATTTAATGAGAGGTCCCAATTGACAACATAAGATCCTTGTATTGACAACATCATACGCTGTGTTGACAACACTTCATGTTGTCAATGAGACTTCTGTAACCCCCCTAAACAATTTAACCATATATTATATTCAAAATGAATTACGCAACTCGTAATCCATTCTGATGCCATTTGTAATTCCAAAGAAACCACACATTTAAATATAATTAGTTATTAAATCCTCAAGGTCCAGGGCACAAAAGTTGTGGGTGAGACACCCAGCCCACAAACCTTTCACAATATCACATTATCACATCGACCCAGGGCACAAAACTCGCCCACAAGTCACCATCATAAGTCACAAAAACCAGAATAGTTATTAATAATCCCATTAACAATATAAGTCCAGCTATATTTCTTAAATCAATACTTGATATCTCACATACCACAAGACAATTTATTAATGGGTATAATTCCACAAAATAACCATAAAGGTAGAATCAAATTATGCAAGCCCTGTAAGTTTGGCAATATACGTTTCTCCTTAAAATAGCTTAACTATTAAGCCTACAGTGATAGCGACTATCAAACTGTTGGCTCCTTCCCTTCACGCCTCGAACCACTAAGTTACTCTCCTGAAAAAAATATATATCGATAGGGTGAGACATAAAGTCATAGTAACCAGTAATCAATTCACAGAATATACAATACGGGATTATAAGTCAGTGAAGCAGTGCTAATATACAATATTCAAACAAAATTAATGTTTTCCAATCAATACATTGAGAATGCACAAATGATCCCTCCATCCTACTCCTCCATATTACTCCATCACGACTCCCCATTTGCGTGTGAGTCACAATATATCCTGGCCTTCCTCCTGGGTCTAGGCCGACTCCCCACTTTCGTGTGAGTCACAATAAATCTTGGCCTCTCACCTGGGTCTAGGCCGACTCCCCACCTGAGTGTGAGTCACAATATAGCCAATCACTATGATCAGTAGTGGGGCAACCGCGGATACAATCACAATATATTACACAAGTCCCATCATCACAAGATCACCCAACTACTTCCATGCACCTAATATGTCAATTCCCCGCAAATGCATAAATTCACAACATGTTACAGATATAGATAAATTATGAATAGCTCATCCAACATATCTCTAAGCAAAATATATCCTTTATATATATATATATATATATAGAAAACACTTCCCACTTCACTAAAATTGAACATATAAAAATAGAGATAAGATTCGTAATACATAATTAAGGTATCGAAAATACCTTACAATCCATGCAAAGCATGTAAAATGAATTAACATCGGTTACCTCAACTCCAGGATACATGCCATTCCAATTCACAGAGCACCAACCACACTCAAACTAGTCTACACAATGATGTAGATAAAAGTTTAATATATATAAGTTACATAATCAACTTGAATAATCGTTTAAAATTTACAGCCCCCAGTAGTCTCTAAACTATTTCATTTAACCCAAAATTCAATTAATCCCCGCAACTCAAAAACTTAATTAATTCACAGATCAATTTCAATAGCACAATTCCCAATTTAAAGTTTAGGGTTTTAAACATAAAACTGTTAAATTATAGATCCTTAATCTGTTCAACAATATAACCCGATTAACATTTCAAGAACGTTTCCAATAACACTACTAAATCGTTAAATCAAACTTAATACGTGCAAATAGCCTATGTAGATTAAATTATAAACTGATTAAATCAAATAATTATTTTAAACCATATCAACAATCAAATCATAAATTCAAAAGGAGGAAAATTAATAGTTATTTCCCCTCTACCTTTCATTAGACAATTATTGACAAAACTCAATCTTTATCTTAAACCCTAATCTTAAATTTTCATCTGATCAGTATGATATTACTACCATTAAAAAGAGAAAATTATTTAGAATAACTTTTATGAAGAAAGTAAATTGAAACAAAGTAGTTTTGGTTACCTAATTGATCCCAGAACGAAATCCTACTTCCAAAGTTGCAGACGCCGCGGATAGAGAGAGGGAGAGGCAGGAGAAGAGAAACTGACCTAATGCTCAAGATGAGTTTGTAATATATATATATATATAAAGCAACGTGCTGCAGCACCCCTTTCTCCTCTTTTTTTTATTTCTTTTTGTTTTTTTAAATACATATATATATATATATATATTCCTTTTATCATATGTATTTGTTCCTAAGCTACCTAATGGTCCCTGTACGTGGACCCTTTTGTGTATATGTATTATTATCTTTTTCCTTTTCTCTTTAAAAGTAAAGCCTAC
>JANTPZ010004182.1:0-11951 GCA_025593235.1 Vachellia pachyceras
TTAAAATATATTTCCCCAAATTTATTATATCAGAGTTACCTTCTCAGTAAAATATTTTGATGGTACAAAATATAAGAAGGTAAGGTGAACATTTTTTTGGAAGTTTTCGCTCCAGAGTAATGTTGTTTGAAAATTTTGTTAGGAGTAATGTTGCCATGAAGTTTTAAAATGAAACAATGTTATCCAATACTATTAAAAATATTAACGATCAACGTCAATTTTTTAATGATTAACGATAGTTTTCTAACCGAATAGGATAAAATTGTTCCATTTTAAAATTTCCATGAAAACATTGCTCCTAAGCGTTAATTTTAAAGGTAAATTTGCACATTAATCCAAATATAAGTCAGTTTGTAGAAATTTGCAAAGTATTCATTAATACAAAACAACTTATATAAATTACCCTTTTTGGATCAGTTATAAAATATATGGTGTAAAAACTGTAATTGGTGGCATTTTCATAAGTCCCATTAGATTGGAGACTTTCCTCATAAATATTATACAAGGTCTAAAACATATTTTTTAGAATAACTGTGACAAGAATCAGTCAAGAATTTTTTTTTTGGGGGAAAAACCAGTTTAAAAAGTTATGCCTTCTAGGCCAATTGTCAACTTTATTTGTTCTAAAAGAAATTATATATATTATAAAATGAAGAAATATCTTTAATAATTGTGTCTTTTGCAAAACTGAAAGATGATTTTTGTAATTTACTAATAGTTTGTATCTATTTATTATCATGAATCAAATTTTTAGAAAATATTATTTGATTATAATATATATATATATATATAGTGGCATCAACCTTCAATTGTGGCCCTTCTTTTATTTCTTCCTAAACATATATATGGCAGATAAATGTTGCTCTAAAATGACTAACTTTTCTTTCTTTCTTTTTTCTTAATGAGTAGTGGACTGTGTATTAAATCTATTTTTTATAATTAATAATTATATGATATATAATTTAGAAATAATGTGTGTGTAGTTTAGCTTCTCTCCAAGTTGATAATTACTCCTTTAAGAAACATTACTAGCTAGTAGTTTGGCTAGAACTTTGAAGTTTACTCTGAGAGACTCAAAATTCAGAAGATTTTCCTCTCTCTACTATTTATAAGAAGGCAAACACCAAGAGAAAAGTTCAAAAAAATAATAAATATTTATTATCTCTGTTTTTAAGAAAAATAATTCATTTTAAACCATTAAACCATTTATATGAATTGAATAATCATTTATACATTCATTTTTTTGGATAATTATACTCTTTCATTGGTACATTGATTTCCCCCTTTTTTTCTGCTCATTTTCCCACCAACTCACTCTCAATATGTGTGTGAATAACAAGAAAAATATTTGTATGCTACAAGTCACTCTGAGTATTAAAAGGTTTCCTATAAAAAGCAAATGAAAAAAAAATCAAAAAGTTTCTTTTGTGATGGTGAAGATGTTTCTAGCTAGCTGCTACTTTGAATCCCTCCTTTTGTTTTAAAGCCCTAAAAAAGAGTGTTCAAGGAAGAATAATTTCAATAATTAGCAAACCTTATCAAAATATGGATGCATGCATAAGAGATTATATATGCCCTTGCCTTTGATTAATTTCACCTTCGGGATAACTTTATAATTAATGTGTCCGTTTGAAAACGAGGTAGAAAAGTATTTTTACGTAAGTCCAGGTAAATATGTGAAGGAAATTATCTCGTTTTGAGAAAAAACATTGTTGAACATGCTTTTGGAGTAAATAAACTTTTCCAAACAAGCACAATAACTTAATTCTGTGAGAGAACCTACAATATTTATCATTGATTGAGTACTCTTTTAAGTTTGCATCATGCTTTTATCTTAAATAAATTGAACCATATATTCATTATATATTAATTTAAAATTGATATTAAGCTTATAACTGGTATACAAATTGTCACCCCCACATGACATCTGAAGTCAAATTAGACATAAACTAATAAGATTAATTAGTCAGAATGGATTTAAATAAAAATTCATTCTCTTAAAACCCCCCTTTTTCCTTCACGTTAATCATTTCAATATTTTCTAAAACGGGTTAATTAACTATTGGTTGGTATATAAAACTTAAATTATATTATGTGATCATATATAATCATCATACTAGACAGATAATTTAATTAAATCTCTTACTAGCTAGTGATCAAAGTGTGAGCCATTAAGTTTTTACTAACGCCAGTACTTCTCGTATCAAATAATCAAACCTATTCACATATCAATATATCATATTGATTCTATCAGTGTGTATGGAGAGGGTTTGGTCACTAGCATTAAGGCATTGTTTGGTTGGGGGTTCTTAGAGGATAGGGTAGATTAGGGTTGTGATGGAAATAAGTGTGTTTGGTTGCGTCACTCTCATGCTTCAAGCTGCTCTGCTTGCTGGTGTGTCCATGGCACATCCGACTTGCAGCAATCCAAACTCTCCAAATTAAACCTCTTATCTCTTCTTCTGCTTTCCTAAAACTCTATACCTTTCCTCTCACCACACCATTCCTACTCTCAACGTCGTTCTCTGCTGCGCATTCTCGTTAGGAATCAACCACTTTCCATCAACTTCGTAGCCAAGTCCTTTATCTTTGACATGAATGACTATCCCATGGCTGGGCTCCATTCACATACTCACTCCAGTAGCTGATTTTGCTGGCAAGAGCTTGAATCTTGAAGGCGAAGAGGTGAATTCCTACTCTTCAATCTCCCCAAGCCATGGAGGCATTCAAAATGCTGAGCCCCCAAATACAGGAAGGAGAAGATGGAAGATATGCCGAGGCCCAATCGTTCGCACGTAGCGTGCTTGCTTTTTCTGTACTGCTGCATGCTTACTTTCTGGCATGCCACTACCTAAAAAGAAATCTTTTGTGCAGATTTTTGTGAGGGGAAGGTGACAACATTGCTCCTCTATCAAGGGGTGTTTGTTGACATTGGTGGGGTATATTATATAAAATTATTTTATAATATGGACAAGTGAAGTAATGTGTCTTTGTAATTCAAAAATTTTAAAAAATGGTTATTTTAATATAAATATTATGAGTAAAAGCAAAATATTAATATAAAATGATAAGAAGTATAACTGTCAACTTAGAATTTGCTCCTCTTATCTCTCTTTTATGAAGCAAACAACAATTATTAAAATATCACATTCACCCTTACTTCCTTTTCAACCAAACAGAACTCATAAACTCATCCACCTTTAATTAATCCCACTTACCCTCTACTTGAAACCAAACAAGTCCTAAAGCTCGCTTCATGAACCCTAGAAAGGGATTAGTTACTACTACTACTACTACTAGTGAGTAATACCATGGGTTCATCCAAAGTATATTTGGCAACCAGTTAGTTTGTCAAAGCTTCATTGGACCACTTTTATCTGTTTATTCAAGTTTCGAGCTCCGTTGCAAACAAATGCCTTCTTCATTGTTGGCTTTAGAGACTGTTTCCTGTTGCATTATTATGTTTTTCATTGTTGCGTCTTTTCTTGTGTTATTATAGACTGCGTCTACTTTGTTTCCTTTAGCTTTGTTTGTTTGTATGGGTACTTATTAGTATTTGTATGTTCGGTTTGATTTGAATATGATGCTCTCTTGGTTTGGCAAAAAAAAATACTCTTGGGCTCATCCAAAAAAAATAATTTTCTTTTTTTTCCTTTACCATTGTGCTTATTCGCTTTTGTATGGAAAAAATATTAGATATTTTGAAGATGTCGTGCACATTATTTTATGATTAATAATCTAAATCAAACTCTAAAATTTTGTATTATAAAGAGAGCAAGTATATATGAATAATAATTTTGTATTGGAATAGTATGTATGCTTTAATTTTCATGTTCCCAAGTGCGTAAACTATAACTTGAAGCACTTGTATTAAGTTCTTTATCACCATGATTACTAAAAGACAGACAATAATGTTAGTGTCCACTAGTTAATATTATTATATATAATGTAAATGACCATATATATATATATATATATATAACCTCTAAGGTATGAAACACGTTTATGATTGAGGAACTTGTTGAACTTAATTCAAATCTCAGTTTATGGCCTGTCTCCTTGTGGGTGTTTTTCCCTGCTTCTTAAATATATTTTTTAAATTGCATGATTTCATATAGTTGCCCAAATAGAATTCTCCATTAAGTTAATGGCAAATTTTAACACATATTCTCTTTCGTACGTCATCTTTCTCTATGGCTTCCCCCACCACTATTGTTGTTATGGTAGTTATGTTCATTACTTCGTTCAAATGACAATAACAGTAGATTTTGAATTCCAAAATATATAATTTTAAAAAATATAATTAAGGAAATATTTCAATTAAACTCAAATAAGGAAAGAGGACTAACCGTTGCTGAAGCGTTGCCCCAAATATAATTAAGGAAAGATTTCAATTAAACTCAAAATACCGAATTTTAAATTTAGAACTACACTTTTAACAAATTTCGAATCAGGGCCATGAGATTAGTTAGAATTTTCTGAATATTGTATATTTGCCCCAATACTCTTGAATGTTTACTCGCCCCTTTCATCCCTCCAAAATCACCACAAAGAGGACTAACCATTGTTGAAGTGTTGGTTGTAGACGTGGACCCTGTTTGGCAATGATTTTATACTCTTCAAAAGTCCGTTCAACAGTACTGTTTTTCTGCAAAACTAGACAATTTTCTTCACATATTTACTTCGACTAACCTAAAAGCACTTCTCCACTGCGTTCCCAAATGGGCCCATGGTAGTTTCCAATCGCCAACAAAAGGCGGCTCTTGGGGGAGGGGAAGATATGGCTTTGTAAAAAAGGGCAATGTGGTCATTTGATATGATTAAAACATCCTAATTAGTCCTCTTGACTTTATTATGCAATTGTTAAAATTGCATGCATAAATCTGAATTTTGATATTTCAACTATATTTAATTAAAATTTTCTCAAAAATTGATAACAAGAGTTAGTTCTGCAAGGTAATTAAGTGTGCTTGGGAATCCGTTGGGAAAAATGAGTTTACGAAATTCAGGAAGAATTTAAGGAATCCATGAAGAATTTATAGATTTCGAGATGATTTTTACGGATTTTAAGATGTTTTTTTTTACAGATTTTACTCCTAATTAAATTAAACAATGCTTAAATCTACCCAATAAAATAGTCATATTAAATAAGTAGTTGCTTTGATTTGATTGGAAAAAAATTCATAACGTTTACGCTTTTTATAATATTACACAAACGAGCGTGTGAACATACATATATACATACATATTTATATACACACACATGTAAGTTGGAGTAAAACTTACTTTTTTATAATAAAGGTTGGTTATTTTGATAAAGAATTCACGCATATATAACTCTTTAAGCCTCAAGTTTAAATTTTGGTATCAATGTACAGAGTTTTATTGATAAATACATCTTTAAGCTCTCTTTAAATCTGGAAGCATACGTTAATTCTGAGCTAAACCTCATATTTAAATAATATAAACTTTTTGCTTTAAAAATAAAAGATGCTAAGCTCTTGTCAAAACACATTAAACATTCATTACACATTATACATAACATTCATTACATTGTAATTTCGTCATTCGAACTTTCAGGATTCTCAAACTAGTGACTAAGGAACCAAAAAAAAAAAACAAAGAAAGAAATCAACCCACTTATAACTTTTGTGCATATTTTGACTTGAGAGCAAACTCACATAATTACATCAAAATTATATTCAACCTTCACTAAAAGAAAAGGAAGCTAAAACATCACTATATATATATATATATATATATATATATCTCTCTCTCTCTCTTTCGCCTTTCCACCTACACTTTTTTTTTTTGGTATCTTACTGTGTTTATTCACCAACAAGGTAAGTGACGAACAAAAGCTCGTGCATGGATTCCATGCAAAATAAGACAATATTTTCAGTCAAACTTTACTAAAGAAGATTGGACTGAAAGAAGAAGAAGATTAGGGAATGATTTATTTATATATATATATATATATTAGAGTTTAGATTATATATATGTTTGTTTAGAGGTGAATGAGATTTGGGGGAGGATTAATATTATTGGTGATCATGTGAACGACTTCTCTCATGGTGGGCCTGGAGCTTCCCTTCTCTTCCACACACATCATGGCGATCTTGAACATGTGGATGACGCCGGTGAGGGGATACCCGGTGAGCCTGGGGTCCACCACCGCCATCACCATGGCCGCCTCAGACGGTGGAGGAGGAAGCTGCGACATGGTGTTCTTCACCCAGACGACGATGTCCACACCGTCGCCGAACTCGCCCACCGGTTTCCTCCCCACTATCAGCTCCAGCAGCACCACTCCGAAGCTGTACACGTCGCTCTTCTCGTCCACTTTCAGTGTGTATGCGTACTCTGCAACACCATCATTCCATAATTACCGCATGAAGAAGAAGAAGAAAAAGAAGAAGAAGAAGAAGAAGCAGCAGCAGCAGCTGCCAGAAACAAATAGCTCTGCATGAAAATGATGACCACCTTTTATATCTCCGATGCAAATGCTTCAATTTGTGTTGTTTTATAATGAAAATTATTGGATTTTAGGATGTATATCTAATGATGAAAATAATATTATCTGTAGTTGATTAATTCAGGGAAATTCAGAAATCTAAATAAATTTTTAATTAACATTGGTTACATTATCTCTTTAAAATACTTATATTTTATATTGGATATTGTATATTAATTTATAAGTTACACATATTGATTTGAAAAAAAAAGAAGATAGATATGAGAAATAAAAATGAAAAGGAAACGTATCATAATCAGGATCAGACCAAGGAGGTAGTATTAATTAACATTTAAGAGGAAGATGAAGTTGGTTTCAATACTAATGATATGTGATCACCCAGTGCAAACACAGTTTCAAGATATATTTTTTGTAGAAAAAGGTTGACAGTTAAATATTATCAATATTTTAGATTTTATACCCATTAAAACAGTGTTTAAAAAATAAAAGTAAAAATTAAATTAAATCCGGATATAGTGTAGATTTCCATGAACACCTTGAGGCATGAGCACAGTCAAACCAGCAGAACCAAGAGGAAGAGAGCAAGGTATAGTAAGAAATTAAGAGAACCTGGAGCGATGTAGCCATAAGAGCCTGCAATGGAGGACATGGACTGAGAAGCGCCAGAATCAAGAAGAAACTTAGCCAATCCAAAATCTGCAACATGAGCTTCAAAATCTGCGTCCAACAATATATTATTCGACTTCACATCCCTGTGAATAATCCCCGGCGAGCAATCATGGTGAAGATAACACAGTCCCTTCGCCGCCTCCACCGCTATCTTGTACCTCGCTTCCCACTGTAAGTACCCTCCTTTCGCACCATGAAGCCGTTCCCCTAAGCTCCCATTGCTCATGTACTCATATACCAACAAGTTCGTGTCCTTGTTCGATACGTACCCTAACAGCCTCACTATGTTCCTGTGTCTGATCCTCCCTAACGTCTCTATCTCCGCCTTGAACCCGTAATCGTTCCGGCCACTCCGACCTTGGCCCACTAGTCGCTTAATAGCCACTTCTATGCCGTCTCTCGTGGTCCCTCTGTACACGATACCTGCGCCGCCTTTCCCGATTATGTTCTCTTCCTTCAGGCATTCGAGCACGTCGTCGGCTTTGAAGTTTAGACGTCGGAACAAGGTGAGCTTCCAGGTCAGGGATTTGTGTTGCTTTCGTTTTTGGAGTGTGTAGATTGTTATGAGAACGAGGAGGATGGTGGTCAGGAGGGAGATTGTTATGACGATGGTTTTGGCGGATTTGACGGGCTTGTGGACTTGACAGGTATGATCTTGTGGAAAGCAGAGTTTGGGGTTTCCGGCGAAGCTCTCGCCGGAGAAGACGCTGAATTGGCCGCCGGTGGGGATTCTGCCTTTGAGGTTGTTGTTGGACAGGTCGAGTGTGGTCAGGCTCACCATGTAACGGATTTCGTCTGGGATTGAACCTGTTAGGTGGTTCGTTGAGAGGTTGAGTATGCTAAGATCCGTTATGTTATTGATCGCTCTCGGGATTTCTCCGACTAGCTCGTTCCGGCTGAGATCAACGGCGGTTAACGAAGCACAGTGAGTGATGGAATCGGGAATCGTACCGCTGAGATTGTTGAAGCTTATGTTCACCTTCGTCAGCATCGGCAAGTTGAACATTTCCTCGGGAATCTCGCCGGCAAAGTGGTTCACGTCCAGTAACAGATTGTGCAAGCTCCGGAGCTTTCCGACCGCCGGCGGGATTTTTCCGGTGAGTAAATTGTTAGAAAGTGTCAGAATTCCGAGAAGATTGCCTGACATATCCGACGGTAGCTCGCCGGATAACAAGTTGTTGCTGAGGTCGATCATCGACGCAGATGGGAGATTGAAAAGCCCAGGAGGGATCGAGCCAGTGAGGAAATTATTAGAAATTCGAACTTTATCCAAAGACTTGCACTCACCGAGCTGATCAGGGATCGGGCCGTCGAAGGAATTATTCATGAGAATGAAAGTGTTCAGCCTTCCTCCTTTGCACAAATCCTTTGGAACCAACCCAGTGAAATGATTGTTCGTGACATCAATAATCTTAAATTTCCCGTTGCGGCCCAGATTTTGGGGCAAGATGAACGAGAAATTGTTATCCCAAACCTGAAGAACTTCCAGATGCGGCAGGTCTCCGATGAACGACGGGATAGAGCCACGAAGCTTGTTTTCATACAAATTGATCAGAGTTAGGTTCGTTAATTTGGAAAAACTGGAGGGTATCTCTCCGGTGAGGTTGTTGATGGATAAATCCAGCGACATGAGGTTAGTCATACCGGAGATTTCAGGTGGAATTTCTCCGGTGAGGTTGTTCATTTGAAGGAACAGAGTATCCAGGTTCTTCAAATCGCCCAAGCTCGGTGGAATCTCGCCGGATAGATTACAGTTTCCTAAATCGATGAGTTGAAGCGTGCTCATCGTACTTAGCTCCGGTGGGATACCTCCTTGATACTCATTATTGTACCCCAGATACAATCTTTTGAGCTTCTTCAATTTTGCTAAACTCGGCGGGATCCTCCCTTTGAGGCTGTTCTCATTCAGCCTTAGAACTTCCAAGCTCTCAAACTCCGAATAGCTCTCCGGTATCTCGCCCGTAAAGTAGTTCCCGGCAAGCCAGAGCTCCTTCAGTTTCTTCAATTTCACAACCTCCTCCGGCAACGAGCCGTTGAAGCTGTTATCATAAACGTCTAGAATCTCAAGCTCCGTCATGTTGAGAGTGATCTCACCAGGGAAGTCCCCGGTGAAGGCGTTGTGTGAGATGTTCAGAACCTTGAGGGAAGTAAGGTTGGCGAGCTGCTTGGGAAGCTCTCCGGTGAGGTTGTCTTGTGAAAGTGTGAGAGAGACAAGCTTGTCCAGTAGCCCGATCTCGGGCGGAATAGAGCCGAACAGGGGATTGAACGAGACATTCAAAGAGACGACCCTGAAATCATTGTCGCAGTCAACTCCAGAGAATTTGCAGTGAGAAGAGGGAGAAGCAGAGGGTTCCCAATCCTCCATGGCCGAAGGTGAAGCTTTGGGTCCCTTGAGGGAAGCTTTGAGCTTGAGCAGAGCATGGAGATCAGAGGAGGCAGCGGACAGAGTTGAAGTGTACCAGAGGAAGGAAAAGAGGAAGGGGATGGAATAAAGAGTGGATCTTGTCATATCTTCTTCTTCTGGTGAGGTGATGAGGATGAAGATGAAGTATGGTTTTCTAAATTGGCATTTGGGGAAGAGGCAAAACAGAGGATGCTCTGTTTCGTGTTTCAGTTCATGCAAGTCTAGTTAAACAACGTTTCTAATGCAAGAATTTAAAGAAGCAACCGTGGCTTCCCAAAAAGACAAAATTCAGTTATAATTATTGAGTCCTCCACTAATGGGTGCCTCATACCTTACCACGACAATTAATCTTTTGTTTGATTAGGAAAATAATCTTTAATATGTATATATATATATATGTATGTATAACTTAATGTTTAGTATGATTCATGTAATTACCCGTTCAATGGGACAAAAATTTGTTTTTTGTTATATATATGTGATTTAGATAATTAACTTATTGATATTAGAAATCAGTTACTGATATTAAAAAATCAGTCAATTAGTTCTATAAACAATAAGGATATTAGGGAAAAAAAATTATATATATGGAAAATAAAGTAAATTGAAATTTTATATTTAGAAATAAAATAAGAATTTTATCTAACTCATATATTTAAAAATAAGAATTATTATTTACAAATAATTTTTTATGTTCTTGATGTTTTATATTAGTTAATAATGATAAAAAAATTGACATATTTTCATGCTGTAGAATAAATATAAATATTTGAATAATAAGAAACCTAACATAATTTATAATAAAAAATTCATTTTGTAATATTTTTATAAATCCTTTTTAGTAATTTGAGTGTGTGAGACAGTGTGCTCGTTTGGAAACTCCGTTGAGAAAATAGATTTTGCAGATTTCGAGGTATTTTGGGAATTTCGAGATGGTTTTACGGATTCTAAAATGGTTTTTATAGATTTCAAGATGGTTTTTACAGATTTCGAGATGGTTTTGTCTCGGCTTACGTGCACCGTTTGGGAAAATGGCTTCCCAAACAGGCACAGTGTGAGATGCAGCTTTTGCAAGTACAATATTTGCATCTTTGGGATTTTAGCTATAACAAGCCAAATACCCCCCAAACCAAAAAAAATTTGAGAAAAAGAAAAAAGAAATATACACTCAAAATAATTGAACGAAAATCATTAATAAGAGAAACCATCTAACCAAGTTATATTTGAGTATTTTTAATTCAATTAAGGGTATATTTTTAAAAGTTATTTCCTGCATTCATAATGATTAAAACTTAAGACTTTATGTTTAAGGAACCAACAACTTCGATTATTTACAACTTATTTATCAGCAAAATTTATTGGGACCTAACTGCGATGACATTAATCTTTTTGAGGCATGAGTGTGAATTCCCCTAAACCCTAATTAACAGAATAGGATCTTTTGAGAGTTGATAGAAAAATTTGGGGGTGGGGTGGAGAATGAGAAAAAGTTGAAGAATATAAATGGAGGAATTTATGCTTTTGTGTGGTTCAAGCTGTACATCAACCCTACACTTTGGAACATATTCCTATGGAGTATTTATATTTCAGTGGCAACAGAATTTCAACTCTTACATATTTTATTAATCTACACACAAACTCTTATGTATTTGCATCTCCCTAGTGCTTCACTACTTTGCCTTCCCATGTAATATTCCCCCTTATAGTCAACTAATGTGATTTAGATACGATAAAATTGATGAAAAAAATATCGTGTTTAAAAATTTTATTGATAAGAAAGATACGATATAATTTTTGCTTCCATAAAATTTCGTAATAGGAACTTTTTACCCATTTCACTTTTAGGTTTCACAAAATCTGCAATATATTCTTTAATCTAATATAAAAAAATTCTCTGTTCATTTTAATTTGACTCATGTGTGTTACATTCATTGAGCCCATTTGAGAACGCGGTGAAAATTTTTTTACTATTTACGAGGTAAATATGTGAGGGAGATTATCTCGTTTAATGGAAAAATGCCATTGAATACACATAGAGGTGGTAAAACGGGTTGGGCCTGCGGGCCCAACCCGCTAGGGGGGCGGGTTGTCTCAATCCGCCCCGCCTAACCCACGGGTTGGCAGGCCAACCCGCCTAACCCGCCCTTTATTTTTTTTAAAAAAATATTTTATATGTATTTTTTTGCTTTTTTTCGATCCCAATATTTTTTATAAAGGAAAAAGTAATATTAAATGCTATTTTTAAGAAATTATTGAACACTTATTGATAGGATTGGAAAGAGAAACATGAAATTATGCAATCTTATAAAAAAATTGGGTAAAAATTTAAAAAATATTAATTTTATAAATAAAAAAATAAAAAAATAATTTTTGGCGGGTTGGCGGGCTCGGGTTGGGATTCCC
>JANTPZ010004184.1:0-20362 GCA_025593235.1 Vachellia pachyceras
ATCTAACTAGTAAACAATTTGTTTATAATTCATAAAGTTAAGAGTAGTGTATGTTCAAAAAATTGACTTTGGATTAGACCAGTTTAAAGCTCAATCTAGAGGCCCACACATTGACACACTCCAACACAAGGTCCAATGGGCAGATGCTAAGGAGACACGTGAAGCTTTCTCAGCAGGAGAGATCTATCTTCCAGATCCCTTAGATCTCAGGTTAGATGGTTAGATCCACGGATCTAGCATCTGATTCCTACATTCTCAAGGGTGGTTAGACTAGTTGGACATATGACCACAAATGAATACCACTTATTTATTAATGCTTTATCTCACATTATGCACACTTGTTTACACTTTCTACGACTTCTAACCACACTCTCTTGCACTTGGCAATTCTCTCATCTTCACACATTCGAACTCACTTGAATTTCCTTGTAGTTTAACAAGATCCATCAATACAATTCTTTTCATTTATCTTACGTTAAAGACCGTAGATATAATGTTCCATTTTTTTTGCTGTTGGTGACCCAAAGTTTCTTTTCAATTTATCTTTATCTTTTCACTAAAATTTGCTCAAACTAGTAGAAATCACACTGCTAATGTGACAACCTTGTTGTAGATTATCTGTAAGTAAATATGTAAATGGTCTTTGAATTTGGAGGTGTGACATGTCCCCTGTAAACTCCTGAGACCAAACTCATCTAAATATTTTCTTATGAAAAAATAAAATAAAACCTATTGTTTGGTATTATATACCCTTAATAAAATGCTAAAAGACAAATAGAAATAAGGGAGAATTGAGGATGAATCCCCATTACCACATTAACTGTACAATGAGACCTAACCAATTTTAAAGTACATGGAAAGTCACTTGCATATGATAGAATCTCAATTACATATTGTAGAATATCAATTGTGTATTGTGAAAGTGTACTTACATTTGCATATTAGTCATTTCGCACATTTGTGGAAGTTCACTTGCATTCAGTGAAACCTCAATTGCATATCGTAAGAATGTTAATTACATAATGTGAAACATCAATTGTATATCGTGGAATGTCTCAATCTATAATGACTAAGGTATATATTTGGTCCTTTAATTTTACGTCAAATTTCAGTTTGATCCCTAAAATTTAAAAAGTGTACTTTAGTCCTTTATTTTTTTTAATATTGTTAGTTTTATTTAATGAAAGATGACGACTTAACAAATTTAAATGGTGATTATGCTATTAAATACTGATAAAAATAATGTAAAATTTTAAAATATAAAACAGTATATTAAATAATCAATATTTAAGTATATTTTATCATCATTTAAGTGCATGATAACTATTGAATTAGAATATTTAAGTATATTAATAAAAAATAACGATTGATAATTGACTAAAGTACACTTTTTAAATTTGAAATATCAAACTTGATGTAAATTTTAAAATTAAATGTATATTTTAACTTTTCATAATTAATTTGATAATGTCTGATTTATCTCCAATTCTCTGGGAAATAACCAATCCCATACATGGTTTCACACTAAAGATAAATATAGAAATTCAATCTCCGTATGAATACACAGTACCTATTTTATTACTAGTATTTAAAATAGGAAGGTCTCTTTTTTAGGCATGTAGATAAAAAATGTTTTTTTATTGGATCAAGTGAGATTAATTAAAATGTTATTATAATAATTAATAGATGTTGATCTGATCCCGTAATTAATTACACGCAACATGTGTTTGTTGGGTTGCAAATCCTGATAAGATCCCACTATTCCCACCTTCTGTGTTATTTTGGTAGGAGAATATTATTGGATAACTCACATTTAATTTATTAATGCATACTTTTCACTAATTGACTCTATTCTTTTCTAAACATGATTTAGATTTCCTAATTAAGAAACTTATAATTAATTACCTTTTTTGTTCGTTGTTATTGGATTTTTGCTAGTCTATATGTGTGTGTGTTTGGAAACTTCGTTGTAAGAAATTAGTTCAGTTGAGAGAAATGAGTTTATGGATTTCTAAATGGTTTCACGGATTTCAAGATGGTTTTTATGGATTTCGAGATGATTTTTACAGACTTTAAGATGGTTTTATCTTGATTTACATACACAGTTGGTTTTATGTCGTACTAGTAACTAACCTCTAATCTTGACAGCAATATATTGTAAAAGAAAAACACATAAAAAGAAACATCATATAAAGGTTATAAAACCATCAAGTTCTATAATCCTTTTTTGTTAATATAAGTAGATAACAAAAAAATAATAATCTTTTCCAGGAGGGCAAAATGTAGCCCTCCATCAATTTTCTTACCGTACAGACCCATCTGATTTTGATTATTCTGTCCTTCTACATGATATTCTTTTAACATGAAAAAAAAAGTATATATTTGATTTTCTAATTTTTTTACCGATTTTCCTTTAATTTTATAAAATGTATTTTTGGTCACTTGATGTTAACACTACTATTAGTTACATTGAGCCAACAATATCCGTTATAATAACTCTAATTCTTAATACAAGAGTAATTGATCTTTTTAGAGATGAAAGAAGTTATATTTTTACAGTATTTATAATTATAATTTTTCTTTAAACTAATGTATTTAATTTATAAACAGGTATAAATTCCAATGATATACATAAATAAATGTTTCTACATAAATTATTTAACTTTTTTTTAATTTCTACACAGAAAAGTTAAATGATTTTTGATAATTTTTTTGTAATGCACAATAATAATTTTGATGATTTTTCTCAATGGTGAAAGCGATTTTATCATATTGGGATGAAAATTAATCGAATTGTGTCTCGTCCAAAAGTCAACAAGATGACGTATTGGTTTGAGAAGCGCAGCTTCATTCTTCTCCATAACTTTTAGTAAGCAGATAGAACCAAATTTATTTAATTTCTTTTTTTTAAACGTAGTATATGGACCCGTTTGGCAAATTGCTATAAGCCACTTATAAGTGCTTATTCACATAAGCCGAGACAAATATGTGGAGGAGATTGTCTCGTTTTACGGAAAATCACTGTTAAACGTACTTATGAAAATAAGCACATGATTACCAAACAGGCCCTATATATCTGTATCTAATGATTTTAAATAATAATCGGGATTAAAGGTGTGCCATTCCCATTTGCTTAATAAAGAGAATTTATTGTATGATGATTTTTTTCCACGAAATTTAAACTTGAGAATTTATTTAATAATTATTGGATCTATTCCAAGTTACAAGTGAACAAATATTTTATATTAAGTGAAATTGTGTTAGAAAATTATGGGTGTGCCTGTGATTAATACTTCCCTATCCTTAATATAAATATCTTAATGAAAAATTAAGAGAAATTTAGTCTTAGGTCCCAAATAAGCAAGTTATTTAAGGGATGGTGTCATGGATGAAAATATTTAATGAGAGATCTCATTAACAACATGAAGTGTTATCAACACAGCGCAAGATGTTGTCCATACAAAGATCCCGTGTTGTCAATTGCGACCTCTCATTGAATATTTTCCTCCATATGACAATTTTTTAAATAACTTGTTTATTTGGTACTTAAACTAAATTTCTCAAAAATTAAATTAAAAAATGAATCTTATATAAATAATTTTAAAGTTTGACTAACGATTACCGTATTCTAATATTAGCCCACAGAATTGTACAATCGTAACGTTTTGTGATTATTTTTCTTTTGAATGATCATGTCATCGTGGAGATTATTTTTAATATGATCTGTGAAATAAACTTGTGAGAAGAGTTTTATTTAAGTTTACATGAACGTAATTTCCTAATTTTTAATAAAACATATACAAAACATGATTGTTGATTTTTCTGAAAAAGAGAATATTTTTTATTTATTTATTTAGACACACCATAAAATATTTTATATGAATGCATAACTTTACCATTCATTTATTATTGTGTAGGCTTTATATTCTTGAAGGATAGGGTGTACACTAAATAGTGGTGCGATTGGAATTTGTTAATTAAAGGGAAATTTGTAATCAGGTCCCAAATAAGAGAATTAATAAATAAAAGGTCGCAAAGATTCACAAAATTACCATAAGGTCCCAGGAGTAACTGCTGAGGTTGTCATTAACAACTTTATCAACCTTCATTACAACCTCAGCAGCTACTCCTGAGATCTTATAGTAATTTTGTAAATCTCTGGAACCTTTTATTTATTAATCCTCTTATTTGGGACTTGATTATAAATTTCCCTTAATTAAGTTTTAACACTGGTAAAAGGCATTAGAAGTTATTGTAAATAAAATTAACCCATTTAAGTCCCTTATAAAGAAATTATTAACATTTTGGCCCATAATTTTTTTTTAAAAAATGTCAATAAGTTAGGACGCTGTATCATAATTCTCAATATCCAAATGTCTTTCCTTTTTAAACAAATATAAACTTAAAACATTATTAATCCTATCTTAAAATTTAATATTTGTTAATTATATAACAATTTACATGATAAAAAAGTAGATATAAAAATAAATTTAATGAGGTGCATTATATTGTGGGGCAAAAAACTCTCTTTCCATCCTATGAATAGAATCAAAGGACATAGTTATCAAAATCAAGCAGATCAATGAGTTTTTTTTAATGAATTTTAGAAAGGGGTTAGACTCACATACGATTTAAGTACATAGCACCTACTCATGCTTCCACGATTTTACAGATCAGGTCGAAGAATATACATAAATCCACCTCCGCCATCTAAAGGGCATTAACCACATGAGAATTAAGCTTAGAAGACTGATAAATTTATTTGTTTAAATAGTGAATAACTTCTTGTCCTTTATAATTCTACCACTCATTAAATAAAGATATTTTTGAAAAGACTATTTACTTCATGTATTTAAAGGTTGGGGAAACTATTAAAGAGGGAGGAGTCCTATGATATTGGCCAATTCAGATTTGAAAGAAGTAGAAGTCATTCAGATTTGAAATAAGTAGAAGTAAGAATAAACGTAATTGAAGCAGGGGAGAAGGTGGGTTGAGAAATCTTGATATGATTAATAAGTATTTAACTCATAATCCATAAAATTACAAATTTAAATTTATTTGATAATGTTAAGATCTTATTGGTGAACGATATTTAAATATTCACTAGTCTTTTTAATAAAACAACAATTACTAAATTATGTAAAACAAATTGTTGGTTAAAATTAGTAAAAAAACAATGAACGTGATAGAGATTTAGGGCTTGTTTGAAAACCCATTCTGAAACTTAGGTTTGGTTTCAAAACCTAGGTTTTACTTCAAAACCGAGGTTTTGTCAAAGCAAAATTTTTTTCCCAAAAGCTATTTTAGTTACAAAACCTCAGTTAGGTTTTCTCTTTCCTACTCTTTCCTCTTTTTTCTACTTTTTCATCTTTCTTCTTTCCTACTTTTCCTTCTTTCTCTTTCATACTTTTTCTTTCTCTTTCCTCTTTCCTACTTTTCATTCTTTCTCTTCTCTCTTTACTACCCACTTTTTTGCCTCATAATCTGTAAAGCTAATAACTTTCTAAACATAAATCTATTCTCCAAAATTTAGGTTTTGACTCGGAATTTATAAAAGTTATTTTCAAAATCACATCCAAACAAACTCTTAATCTTTTCCATGTATACTTTAATTATGGAGACGATGAATGGAAGCGATATTAAGTTATAAAAGAGATTAGAGAGAATGAGTGGACAAACCAAACTGAGAGAAACATATAATTTGTTGGGGTAAAAATGAAAAAAAGGTGCATTAAATTCTTAAACAAACACAACTTATTGTTAATAAAAGAGATCATCCTATATGAAATAATGTTTATAAAAATGACAGAAAGGAGTATATCTTTGTTAAGAAATTTTAAAAAAGAGTATATCTTTAGACGTTTTTTAAATTTGAAAACATGCATCGACCCTAATAAACTTTCAGATCTAACTTAATGTTAATTTTTTATACACAAAAAAGGTGGGTTGAGAATTGAGATAGTGAATCCAATTTTTTTTAGTTAAATTGGAACTTTTAAAAAAAGGAAAAGAAAATAAAGAAAGAGTGGAGGGATGGGTGACGTTGGGAGCATGATTTTGGTGCTTTTTGGGGTTAATAGAATTAATGGGTAGGTCTGCATTGCCCTAGAATCATCTTGCAGCTCTTCCCACTATATGTACATATATATATATATATATATATATCCCAAATCAAATCATTACTTTGTATCTCCCAGCCTGTTGAAAATTGGTAGATGATTTTACCTAAATTAAGGTTAGTATGAGGAGAAATTTTATCTCAATTTATGTGAAACGTGTCTTCAACGTACTTCCCAAACAAGCACGTGCACATAAAATATCATGGCAAATTATATGGTTAAACTTAACATTTTATATTTAAATTTTTTTAAAAATAATTATATTTAATCTGTATTATTTAGTGTGTTTAGGAAATCTATTGGAAGAAAGAAGTTACGGCTTCCAAGGTGATTTACAGATTTCGAGATAGTTTTTATAGATTTCGATATGGTTTTTACAGATTTTAAGATAATTTTATCTTAATTTATGTATACCGTTGGATAAAATGAGTTTTCAAATAAACACTTTAGATTTATAATAGAGACATAATAAAAATAAATTACTTTTTTAAAAAAAAAACTAGATTCAATGCATTTCACCTTTTTCTTTAACTGCCCTCTAAGTTGGGTTACCTTTCATCCACATCCACAAATTTTTTTCCCTATGTATCACATCAATAGAGATAATGGATTCAACTTTTGAAGAACATTAACCAACTAAATTGAGACAAACCCTCCTTTGAATAACAATATTTTGTTTTAATTTTGACTTTCAGAGTCTTTATATTTAATTTTGGAATTTTAGAATGCTTAATTATTTAATTCAGTGAGTTAGGTTGGTAGCCTGACGTATTTGCTTTCAATTTGAATTATGTTGGAATTAAATTTTAAGATTTCTCTTTCTTAAAGTTTTATCTCATCCCTTTAATTTTTCCATTTAGGCTGCTTCTTCCTTAACATCTCACTACTCTACTTTCCCATTTAGTGCGACATGCAGCGACGGAGCCAGGATTTTCTAATAATAGGGATAATTTTTTTATTTTTAAGCAAACGACAACGGATTTGTTAGTGTAAATAATTTGAGTGGATTCAAATCTTAAAAATGAATTGGTGCATAATAAAAATCTGCTACTTATTTACACCTCTAATAACTTATGATCATGATAATTTTGCTATAACGGAGATTTTACATTTAGAATCGGAAAGAGTATAAATATAAAAATTTTATATTAATCTATACTTTTTTTTAGTTACCAGTAAGTTAGCTGATAGTCTACACCATTCATAGATTATAAGAATATGTTGATTTTTTTAAAAAAATTATATATGTACAAAACATAAATATAATTTATAAGTATATGTTTTTTTGTTGAAATTGATCCTATATATTATAAAGTGATATTGAAACTCAAATCATAATCTTTTCTAAACTAATTAGGGGACCATGAATTACAACAACCAAAAAAAAAAGTTGGCGAGTTGTTAGAAACAAAAAGGGGGAAACAATAATATGACGTGGAATGTGACAAAACCAAGACTTTGTATCACCTAAAACACGCAAGCAAATATTATATACCCTCTCACCATAAAAAACAATATTATTTACCCACTTGCCTTGTCACGTTCTAGATTAATATTTTTATTCACAATATAAATCAAGGAAAAGGTAATAAATAATTACTTATCAAATTTATTTATATAACTAATGTTTAAATGTACGGAGTCTTTCATATGGTAGCAAAATTCAAAAAAAGGGTCGTTTATAAAACCATATGAAACCGTGTTTAAAGGGTTGGTGGGTGCGGGTTATATTAAAATAATTGAATTTAGTGTATTATATTTTAATATATAAAAATTAATAGGTAAAACTTAGGATATTAATTTATTTTACATATATTTTAAATTTTTAGAGTTTAATTATATATCAGTGATAAAAATTATTAGGATAAATGAATTAATTTTATCTTACTTTTTCATAAGTAAATTTATTTAAATAAAAATAGAAAACTAAAAGTTAATTTTGTTGTCATATTTGGCTTTAAAATTTATAAATTACATATTCCCACACTAGTTATATTTTTTTTTTCTAGCTTAACAAAATGGTTGATCTCAACAATGCGCAGGTTTAACCAGGTTGAACATGTTAATATCGGGTTGATTCAGTCAACCTGATCTCCAATTCAACTGATTACCTAAATCAAGGATATGACCTGTTCGATTTTCTCAACTTTGCATTGTAGAGGATTTTTTCCTTTAAAACTCATTGATGGAGTAAAACTGTATTCTTTTCGGTTTATAACAAATTTAATGAGTGAATCACTTTTCTTTGTGCTTGAAACTTAAAAATGACCTTTTTTTTTAAACAATAAAAAATATGTTTTTATAGGAAAATGACTATGAAATCCTAAAAATGATACTTAATTAATTACGAAAAATTTATTAATATGATAAGTATAAACCTATTCTTATTTGTTGTACTAAAATTTGAAAAATACTTAATATTTTCAGAGTTTCAAATCACTCGTACGCTCTACAATAAAAGTATTTTAATTATTATTTTTTATGGATATCATAAATATATATTATAATGAGTTATAAACAGAGAAATAATGAAGATAAATTTTTAAAATATAAAATCAATAAAAATGATAATTGGAATATTATTATTAGAGTGAGCGTGGACGACGTTGCACCTTGTGATAATGTAAGCATTTCCTCATAAATTATAATTTAGCTTTGAGAAATACATGTATACTTTCGAAATATCACATCACATCACATATACTCTCTACAAAGAAAATGTTTCAAATGCTGTTCCCTTATGAAAAAACTGGTTAAGAGAAATTTTTGAAACATAATACTCGCTGAAAAAGACACACTTAGCACATATGAGACTATGAAAAAATGCAAGTATTTTTCTTTAAACTTTTCGGTAATTAACACACACAGATATGTGTGTGTGTGAATATATAGTCTTGTTTTTTTTAAATAAAAGAAAGTTTAGGTGGGTTCGACAGCTATTGTCCATCAACGTCAGGGCATGACCCCAGGACTCTTTAAGCACTTACAAGGGACTTATGAGATCGCCTACTAAAGGAACCCTCACAACGGTAGAAGGAATCAAACTCACCTTTTTGTGAAAGTTGAATCCGTTCCTTACCATCTTTATCAACTCGACAATGTATAGCCTTGATGATATGATGATATGAGTCCCGAGTCCACCCAACTGAACCCTAACAGCAGAAAAGCTTCGTGGGCGAACAAAATTACTGTGCTACGCCATCCACCCCGTCACCTCTTAATTATTGATGTTTTTTTAATAAATTATATCCCTCATTCAACGGATCCACATACGTTTACTATTTAATTTAGAATTACTGTTCTTTTAAAAAAAGTTATTTTCTTATTAAATTACACATTCTCTCATAATAAATTCTCTTTCCTACTTATTTTTTGTATTGAACTTCATAAAAGTTGATACATTTCCAAACACAATCTTTTAAAATTTAGATTTTATCTCAAAATCCATAAAAACTATTACGCTGAAAGACTTCTAAACAAGCCCTAAGTATAAGTGTCCTGTATATAATCATATTCATGCACCATATATATATATAATACTATGTATGCATATGCATACACACATATATTACATAATCTATATACTCTATAATAATATTCCCTTGAGTCTTCACTGTAGGGAAAAGTTAAATACTTTCATAATTATTGATGAGTGGTAGTTAATATCTACATGTAAAAAAAATGTTTGACTTTTGAAGTTCGTCAACTACTAAAATTAACAACCACAATAAAATAGCAAGTCTATACTTAAGTGTTTCGATAACAACTTGATGAAATTAATGAGTGACAGTATTAAATTTAAAAAAGAAAAAAAAATTAACTACGACAATTTTACTTTATATTCAGGATTAAATAAGGCTTTAAAACTTTGTCCCATAATTAAGACCGTAAAGTACATGGATAACCGTTTTGTTTTAATTTTTTTATTAACCTTTTGCTTTAATTTTCAACAATATACACTCTCCTCTTAAAAAAATTATTCATTCCAAATTTAAATATATATTATGAAATAAATTATAAACTATTCACTTTAATTAATGGGTTAATCACCATGAGGTATTTTATAAGGTGTGTCCACATGGCCGAACCTACATACATTTGAGCAAGTTCAACCATATTTCCTGATTTTCAGAAAATTATGTATATATTAGTACTATGCGATCTATTTTGCACTAACTCATTTAGTAATTTTAAACCAACTAAATTTTTACTTAAATCCTTCTTAAAACATATTAAGAATAAGTCACATTTATCTTAAACCCTTGAGTCAGGATCCTGAGTCCGTCACTGTGTGTCCATTATGGACATAGTTTTAATATGGACGGCTTAAAAAAAGGGATTTGGTAACATTCTAAAAACTACATGCAACACGCCTACTTGATCATCAAATAGATAATTTGGTTTGTATGAATTGTATTAGTTGTTTTGACATTGGTATTTTATTTTGAATAAAATAAGAACAATTTTTAACTATCAATTTGAAAGCAACAATTGAAATTAACAATAAAAATAATAAACCAATAATTGGTTAAAAGACACATCTCCATACCAGATATATGATTTTAAATTGCTTAAAGAATAATTTTGACAAAAGATTCTCTCTCCGATAGAATTTTAGTAGTCTATCAATGAATTTGAAGATATTTAATTTATATTTTTTATTTTCATTTGAAATTATTATCATCGTTTATTTTTTATTTTTATGGATAAAATGCAGAGTAATCTTTTGTATCATTTGAGAGAAGGGTTGGACCAATTCTTTTCACAAAGTAACCAAACTCTTCCCACCACCCCTTTTCCAAATCCTATATTTAAAGTAATATAAAATATAAAAATAAAAAAAGAATATGAAAATCACAAGGTACCAAGGTTGTCAAATTCATGAGATACCCATTATGCATTATGGGCAGACATTTTGTCATATTGTTTTCATAAAAGTCAATAAATTATTTAGAAAAATATTAATACCATTTTTGACATTATTATAATTATTATTAGAAAAAATTATGAAAGTTTCATTTCAATCTCAAAATGTTAAAACACATTCAACAATGTTTTTCCATAAAACAAGACAATCTCCTCTATATATTTACCTCAATTTGTGTAAAAGTACTTCTCTACAGCGTTTTCAAATAGACCCAATTTTTACGGCTTCTAACTTAAAATATTAGGTCAATCTTTTTATGAGTGTCTCTCACTTTGAATTCTATTGATTGATCTGCCTGCAATATTCAAGAGGCTGAGTCACAAACCACTTTAATCACCGTTAATCTCAATGTTGGTGGGACCCTGATTAATCTTAACCCTTACCCTTAATCAACGGTTATTACTGGCTTGTCACATAAATATTTATTTTTCATAGGCGTTGAATTATTTATTCCTCCATCAGCATCATATTATCACAAGCATTGCAGAATATAAAATTATCAATTATTCTTCTCCCCAGAAAAAAAAAAAACTTGAGGAGGCCAAATTTGTTATCTTGTTTCTATCTCAATTAATTTTTTTGGCCAATCTGGCTGTACAAATTAAATTTAGAGTATCCATATTTTCTTTCATTTTACTTTTATGTCAATCAAAATAAATTTTTATCTATTACTATTAATAATATTTCCTAAATTAAAAATGTTTAAAATAAAAATGGTTTAAATAAAAAAATGAAAAATATCAATTTGCTAGGCCTCCCTTTTTCCTGCCTTAAAAATTTTTAAATTTAATTAATCAAAAAATTTTAACTTCTTTTAGAGCAAAAATGGTTGGTGAAGATATGATAGTTTCAGATTTTTATTTTTTTTGTGAATGCTTGAAAATTTATAAGCGAAGCAGAAAAGTCCATGGTCAACACTAGATGTGCCATAATATTCTTCAATTCCTTGTTCCGCTTATGGGGTAAATTTAAAAGGTCTAAAATTTCAGTTTTTAATAATAAAATCGAAATCTTTCCATTAAATCTAACATCAACAAAGAGTAAAAAGTGGGATAAAAATTAGAAAAAATAAAAGGTTAATATCATTTCTATTCCCTCAAATTTATATGATATTTGGTTTTAGTCTCACAAATTTTGAATATATGGTTTTACTCCCTATAATATAAATATTTTTATATTTAATAACATTAATTATTGTTGTTAAGTTTAGAGGATGAATCAAAAGTGACCAAAACAAACAACATTTTTTTCGGTATTTTTAATCAATTTTGATTTTAGCCACTTTACTTTTAAATGAATTTGGATTTTATCTTTATGGTAAATGGTGATATCGTTAATCATCTACATCCTTGTAAAACTTTGTGAATCAAAATTGTATATTTAAAATTTAAGTGGGCAAAACTAAAATTTATGTAAACTTGGAAATGAAAAATGATATTAATCCAATAAAAAACAAGAAAAGAATGCTGAACATTTACTTCTTGTGCAATACAAGAGGTCACATACAGAGACCCCTCTCCCTCTCTCTCTTTTCCTATCTCCTTCCCTCTTTCTCCACCCCATTCCATCTTCCTTTCCTCTTTCCTAAGCTGTTTGTGATATTCTTTCCAATGGTATTTTCTCTTCCATTGGATTTTGCAGATTTCCAGCTGAAATACGGAAATTAAATCGCTTCAATTGTAGTTGACTTGTGGCTATTTATGTGATTTTTTTTTTGCCTCTGTGAAGACTATTGAACAGACTGTTTAGGGGGTTTTCTGTTCCTTTCTTCTGTGAACCATCATTCTGGGTTTGTTTCAGAACAGGCCTTCAATACGAAGTTGTATTATATGCTGCAGAAGGATTGAAGAAGACTATTATATTTCCAGAAAATTCCATTTCTAATCTTTTCTCGCCAATACAAAAAACTATTTTCCCCTTGTTTCTGTAAATTTCCTCGTATTTATTTTTCTTGCCTTCGAGAAAAATAGAGAGACATGGTTAAGCAAGGGCCTTGCTATCACTGTGGAGTTACAAGTGAGTGCTTGTTCCTCCCATCTGTGTTTTTTCCCCCGTCAAATCTATTATGAAGTCTTGAAGTTTTTATCTGCATAAGAGTATTCTGCAACTGGGTTCTCACATGATAATTTCGGCAAAACATAGATTTGTGAGATGGCTAAGAGTTGATCCGATATTAATAAGCTTCTACAATTGTAAATGAATTCACCAACACCAATATTCAAGTTGAAGTTTAAAATTTCTGGGAATTTTATTGATTTCCTCCTTGTATATCTTCTGTGACTCTCGTCTTCATTTCTCTGTACTGTTTTAAGTTTCTAGCGAAATGCAATTGGCAAAATTATGCCCAGCCTCCATTGGATACAGGATGAGACTCATTACTTGATTGGCAGAATGTATTCCTGTTAAGGTCTCTATCTGAAAGAGCCAGTAGAGGAAGAAAACAACAAAGAAAGTTATGCATTTGTAAAATGCCATAGCTGATCCAGTTTTGCGATCTGAAAGATGTTTTACGCAGTTAATACCTCTTGAATTGAGCAATTCTTCATTTAATCAGTGGATCCTGCTCCTCGCATTGCTTCCATCCTTTAGACATTTCTTTCTCTCTTGTCTTCTAGCTAAAAATCATCCCTTGAGCTTCAACTTATGCCTTGAACATATTAGTTGTTTTTAATATAGGACTTGTATCTTGAGTTTGAATTGGTGTTAAATGTCCAAGGCCCAGCAGGTGTTGAGTCAATTAAAACTCTAGCGTGTGTTTTCATATTTAGTTGAGTGATTGCAGTCATAAGACTCGTAGCAAAAATGATGCTAATTCATTCATTTTGCTTCAACTGTGATGTCTGAAGTAAGGCTCAGCTATTAATGTTAGGGCAATAACTAAATGACCAAGATGTGCCCTTAAGATGTTATTCATTTCAGTCAAATGCAGAGATTCTCTTCAGTATTAGTAGACACCTCTTCTATGTTTTTAGTTTACCTGTATCTGCTGCAACGCAATAAACCAAGATCTTCGTTTCCTTTCTAAAGGGTGTTGCTTTACATTATATTAATGATTTAAGCTTAGCTATTAATAAATAGCAGATAACCAACATTATGGACAGGCGATGTAAATTCTTTATGACAATTAATACTGAGATTATACTGCTTTAACCTTAAAAGTCGTCTGTTCAGATTAGGTAGCCATCCTTGTATACACAAACTATGGGCCCCTTTCATTTCTTCATAGGAACATTAGTTGATAGTTGCCCCTTTGGTCTGTCGGTGCATCTGTTTCCCATCCCAAGTTGATTATAGGAACTCATGTGAAGTATGCATCTTTTGTCCGCGCCATCCTATCACTTGATCAATGGCATCACTCGATTAGTGGACAGGCAAAAGTACTCTAATAAGAAAAAACGGTACTTACTGGAAAAAGAGTATAAAAAAGACAGAGAGGACTGTTGCCTGTTGGATCCTAGTTGTCTCATTCAAATCTACTCAATGAAGGATCTTGGTGCTGATATTGTTGTTGAGTAATCATAAATAAAGCTTGCATGCTTAACGGAATTTTCCAGTGCTAACAATTTCTCCACTAATTAGACTTGTTTTGTCCATCTGCCATGTAATAGCAATTTCTACGAGAGCCTAAAGCTATGCCTTGACTTGGGACAAATTCCCAATTTTTATTCTATAATTAATCACAAACTTGATACTGTATGATTTGCAAATTGGATTGTCTATGTGAATTGTGAAGTATATCGCTGTTCTTGTTATCAAAAGTGGAAATTTGTATTGATTTCTGATAATTAAGCATTGCTACAGGTACACCACTTTGGCGCAATGGGCCACCAGAGAAGCCAGTGCTATGCAATGCATGTGGATCTCGATGGAGAACAAAGGGAACCCTAGCAAACTATACCCCTTTACATGCTCGCACAGAAGCTGATGATTATGAGGATCAAAGGCTTTCTAGGGCAAAAAACGTGTCATTTAATAAAAACAAAGAAGTGAACTTTCTCAAACGAAAGCGGAATGATGATAATTTAGTGTCTGGCTGGGTTGCCCCTGATTACAACCAGGGATCTCTCAAGGTTATAGATGAAGATGCAAGCAATAGATCAAGTTCAGGATCAGCTGTCTCTAACTCAGAGAGCTATGCTCAATTTGCTGGAACAGATGCTAGTGACTTGACAGGTTAGAGTTTGGACATTTTCTTTGTGCTATTATAATTGGACGATTATTTCTTCATCCTTGACTGTGGAAGAATTGATCTTTTCAGTGAGATGATATGGCTTTTATTGCTGGTTCATATCTGTGATGGGTAGTCCATTATCTTGAAGTGTATAATAAAAATGAGGGAGGCGGGGTGGGCGATATAAATTGTGGACTTGCAGAATGACTTGCAAGGGCTGGTTATCTTGAAGGAAGACAAGTGAAAAGAAAATTAGCATGGCTTTGTACTGACAAAAAGGATTCAAAATGTGATATATATATATATATATATAATGTTCGACAAGTAGATATGGATTATCTGCTATCAAGTTATGTGTGTATAAAAATATTTCTTAGGTGATACATTTTTTTACTGACAACTATTAATCTTTATCTGTTTTATTATTGGTTATCTGAGAATGAGAACTCTTATTGTAATGCTACATACGTAAGCTCATCCTTCTCAGTTCTCACAACATATAAACCCTTAATTTTCTTTGCATAAAACATGTAATTCTAATTCTAATACAGAGAGCATCTGCATCTTGATTTTAGGTCCTGCTCAGTCAGTAGTGGGGGGTGGTATAGTGCCCTCAAAAAAGAGAACCTGTGTGAACCGTCAAAAGCCATCTCCTGTTGAGAAGCTCACAAAAGATTTATATGCTATCCTTCATGAACAGCAGTTGTATTTCTCTGCATCTTCTGAAGATGATCTAATTTTTGAAAGTGAAACACCAATGGTCTCTGTTGAGATAGGACATGGAAGTGTTCTTATTAGGCATCCAAACTCTATAGCGCGTGAAGAAGAATCTGAGGCTAGCTCCCTTTCAGTTGATAACAAACAATGCCCAATAAGCGAGGCATATTCATGCTCTGGTGCTGTTAATATTCATAATGATTTCACTGGCATGATCTTTCCACCTCATGCAGTTGAAAATATCAACTACTCTGCTAGCCAAGGAATTCAGCGGGAGAAACTTAAAAGGCAAGTATTTTTCTCTCTATTTTCCTATACATGAGAATCAGCATGTGGCAAATCCCATGTTGAAGAAGTATTACGAAAGTGGAGAAATTGACCCTCCAGAATCCTCAATTCTTACTAACATTTCTTTTTCATTTGTAGTGTCAGGGAGACTGAAACTTCACAAATCCTTGGACATCATGATTCAACACTGTGCCTGACAGATTTAATTGTGAGTTGTGTCTCCATTTTGTCTCTTTTCATTGCTCTATGGAAGATAAATCAACAAATATGTCGATACCTGAAGTTGTGACTTGGGCCAAAAGGATAAATAAATAAAACTATTGACAAGATTGCTTGTTTACGCAATCAACGGTTCGAATTTAACATGTCTTTGAAAACAAGCTATATTTTTATTTCATATAATTTGCTTATGTTTTATTGGCCTTGTGTTTTTTTCTTGTTCTATCTATTTGCAGCGTTGTTAAAATTTCCACTGATATACAGATCAATACTACTCCGTAACTATCAAATTCTGGAAATTTATATATTTAGTTGCTCCTATGTTTCACATAGGATGTTGTAAACTATGAGGTGTTCGTGACGAACATGACAAATGAGGAGCAGCAAAAATTATTGAAGTGTCTCCCTGCCGTTGATACTGCTGAGCTTCCTGATAGGTCAGTTTCTCTGCTGTACAGAATCCTTTTAGGCTTAGTTTTTTCTTTATCTATTTAAATTAGATAGCAAGTCTAAGTGGATCAAAATTTGTGAAGACTGTGAACTAAAAATATCCATAAGTTATGATTTGAGTCTTGGATATTTAAGAAATTCATGTATTTTATCACCCATAAAGGGCAAAATAAATTTTATAGAGCGTCTCTGATGTTTGATTTTCAAGGCGATATATGAAGTCCAGACTGAATCCAACGGTAGTGATGGTTCTTTTTCAAAATGTGCAGCCTTAAAAGCATGTTCAACAGCTCTCAGTTCAGAAAGAACTTAACTTACTTTCAACAGCTTCTTGGGAAAGGTGTATTTGAAACCTCTTCACCAGGGTCAAACGCTGGAGACTGGCAGACTTTGAAACGGCTTGCGTTATGTGATTTTTCACAGTCCAAATGGGTCGAACAATATGGTTCACTTAAGGTTTATGTTGGTTTATCATGTAGCACATCATTGGTTCATTGGTTGTATGGTGATGAATGTAGATAATAATACTCAACAGCTATCACATCCTTTTATGAACGCAGATGTGTAAATATGGAGATGAAAAATCTGTTTCTCTTGGATGTACTGGCACCGCATCCAGTAATGCTGCAAATGAGAAGAGATTGTCTGACAGCTTAAAACAAAGTTTTCCTGGTGAGCTGATTATCCTTGAAATCATCAACTCCCTTTCTATTACACATCGATGCAAAATTGAATTTCTTTTGTAAAACTGATATTATGGTTCCGTTTTGCTTACAAAAATGAAAAGTCTTATCACATTATATGGGGTCAGCCACATGTATTGCGTTACCCAATTTTGTTTTTTTAATTATCAACTCTTTGCATAAAAGGTCCTATTTATATTTTGCTTTTATGGCCAAAAAAGCTCAGCTTTTTCTTAGGGCTCGTTTGGTACGCAGAATTCATTTTGATGGATATGGAAATGGATATGGATATGGAAATGAATATTGAAATGGGATTTAAAAGTATGTTTGGTATGTCATGGAAATGAAGATGGAATCCATATCTTTTTTTATGAATTTTGATTTTTTTTTAAATGTAACAAAAAAAGACTATTTTGCATAAGAGAAGATGTTTTGGTCCAAAAAATTGGATTCCATGGAACCCAAATGAATTCCATAGGTTTGGGTATGGAATTGAAATTGGGCATTTAGGTGGAATTGAATTCCAGATGGAATTGTAATTTCATCATACCAAATATGCCACCATCATGAAATTCAATTCCAATTCCACCATACCAAAGGAGATATTGTATTAGTGAAAACACATGGCAATTGGAATGATGGTCATGGCACTTGGACATTTTCTGAATGTGCTACTTTTTATGATTAACATTACACAATTATAATAACCTACCTGAACTTTGATTTGCGAAATTTTGTTATCACTCGTAAATTTTCCTTTTGTCTAGCTTTTTGTGATCATGGCATAAATGAAGAGTCGTTCTTAACATTCCTTTTGTGTTTTCAGAACCGAAGCCATCAATTAGCGGCCCCAAAAGGGTGATGGTGAGGGCTGGTAGTGCTGCCGAAGAAGTCTTTGAAGATGGCTATTGCTTCAGTCCAAAAGGCTTACTGGCTGTGCCATCTAATGACAGCCCACAGATGCTGGATTCTTTCAACTTTGTCGACGAGAGTTCCGATCAAGATCTTCTGCTCGAAGTGAGATCGAACAGTTCTTTTCCAGAAGCAGAACTGCTGCATCCAACCTTAAGGTTTGGTACCCTGCCCAGCACCAGCAGTAGCTATCTCCATTACTGATCAGTATTGGTCCTGTCAGGTTTCTGGGGTAGCTACGGCCTGAAAGCGTTGTGTCTTGATTAGGGTATTGCTTATTTTGCAGTCTTAAATACCAAAATGCCTGTACAAGATATATGGTGGCTGATGCTTTTTGTTTTTATACCAACCCTTTTTGGGCTTGGATTGCAAAGGGGTGAAATTTGGGTGGGGCTTTTTTTGTATAGGTTTGATGGCAGATTTGTAACATATGGCATGAAACAAAGAGCGACGGATCTCAGGAGTTTTGATTGCTCTTGTAGTTTATGCTGTGAATAATTTGAGTCCCATGTTTCTTCGCTGAGCATAGGTATAATCCTATTAGAAGTAATATTGTTTGAGGTAATATCGGATACTATAATGCTTTTTAATAAGATAGGCTAGAGGTAGATTTGAGCGCAAGCCAATCTAGGCTAGTTAAGACCAATTTGGTAAATTAATTATCAATTATTATATAGATAAAATTACAAACATAGTCATGTTGCAAAAACAAAAGTAATGAAATGATGGGCGAAGCTATATTTTCAATATGGATGCTTTGTCAATTTTTCAAAATTTAGATAAATTGAGACATGCATATAAAAAAACTTTCAATATGGATTCTTTGTCAATCTATTGAAATTCTTATATGTGATGGGGAGTGATTTTATAATAAATATGGATTGAAGAGAAAACAGAAGGTATGGATATATATTGTATACTTGTTAAATTTTATATTTACATATTGGTTAGACTTGTGTAGTTGTGTTTAACTAGTTATTTATTTTAAATTACTTCTTTTATTATGTAGGAGCCATCTAAAATGAGAACATTATATTGAAACGTTCACGTTAATAAAGTTGTGTTTAAATATTTAGTTCATAGTCACAATTTTATTATATACTAGTTTAAAATCAATAGGATTTTCTTATTGAAATCTTGGATTTTAATTTTAAACCTTATTTAGAATTCTTTCATAGTTATTTAAAATTAAATCAAAATTTACTTTAATTTAATTTAGGCTTTATGTATGCTTAAAATCTATTTAAAACCTACCATTTGTATGTATGTGGGCTTTGAGGCATATTAAAAACTTACATACAATAAGTATAGTAGACTTGAAGCTTTTAATCAAAGTCTGACCTATATTATATTTAGATCTTTAAAAAGGCTTCAAGCTTTTTAAAGGCTTAGACCTAAGCCTAAAAAAAGTCTGTATTTAGACTCAGGCTCAATATTTTTATTACAGGTTTACACCTATTTAATTAAAGTCTGACCTGACTTGTTTCTATGCGTAGTGAGCATTGATTTTTCAATAAAAATCAAATTAACTGAAAAAGAATTAAACCAATTTTAAAGAGGGCCAATTAACCAAAGTAGCTGACACCGAATTACCCAAAATATTTTGGTTTGGTTTTTCGGGTAACTGAAATATAACATTTAATAATTTACTAAATATATAATAATTCATTTAATGATTTATGCAGAGTAGAAGGCATTTTGTAATAATATTCAATAATTTACTGAATATAATAATATTTAATGATTTACTACATAAAATAATTTACTAAATATAAATAGATTTTATATATAATTCTATGTTTCGATTTTAACATTTTTTCCCTTCAATAACCAAACTAAACATGGAAAACCAAATTTTTTAAAATTAACAAAAAAA
>JANTPZ010004186.1:0-17988 GCA_025593235.1 Vachellia pachyceras
TGCATTTTGTATCTTCGAGTATGTGTTTGGAAACCATTCACCACTTTACCAAATTGTTTCCTCTTGAGAGTCATGAAATCAGCACATACTAAGTTTTCGCTCAGACGATCCTCTGTGCTTAATGAATTTGTATCACATTGCTTATCCCATGCTCCTTTGAAGTACAGTGCATTTGTGAACACAAGCTTGGCTCTGTTGTTAAGAGTCCTCTCACCAATAAGGTCTTTAACACAACCGCTTGTCTCAATTTCTACTCTGGAATTAATTTGTTGCCTCACAGAACGACTCTGCACAAATTACACATAGCCGTTTCTTCAGCACTTTGTTGTTTTAGAATTGCTTGGTACAAGTGGTTTGGAAAGGAAGGAGGGAAAATCTTCTGAGTTGGATTTTTAAGAATTTTCCCTCTCTCCATTCCCCTCCCCTCCTACCAGACGATCCCAAATTCCTTATTCATCATAGATATACAACAGGGTGGGTAAAAATACTTCCTTTCTTCCCCCAATCCATCGTCGGACCAAACACACGGAAACAACCCTTAGAAAGAATATATAAAAGGGGTTGCAACTATCGCGCATCGATTAATACAAGAATCACTGAGATGATTTTGTCCCGAGACAAGAACATAGGGCATAAATTGAAGTTCATGCGAAGCAGACTACTTTTATTCTTTTTTTTTTTTGATACAGAAGAAAGAGACTGCTTTTATTCTTCCATTAAAAGAAATTAAGTTTTGTCATGGATTGAGAGAGATATTACCTTCGTGTCGAAGTCCACTGGGTTGACAGCGGCTGTATAATGAGAGTCCAGAACGCGTTTAAAAGAGGGCTTGAGGGTAAGGGACTCATCGAGCCACAAGGCGGTGGAGCATCGCATATGAGGGCCAACGGCGGGATCACGGTCGGCCAAGAGGACGTTGGAGAGTAGAGACGCGGTGGAATTGAGGTGATCGCAGGAACCCGCCTTGAAGAATCTGAGAAACTGACTACGGGTGGAACCTTGGCAGCCAGCGGCAAGGAGGCTGAGCACCACTTGTAAGGACAAGGGTGAAGCCGCCATGTCTTCGTGTAATCTTCCTTCCATAAGGAGATGGTTTACCAACGTGGCCGATTTCCGGAATACGATCGGAAAATCCCGATTTTTCCGACCAGGTCTTGTGGTGCTGCAGAAAGAAGCCGTCTGGTTGAAGGGGAAGGAAAGGAGGCTGCTTTTTAGCCATCGAGATAGCCGCATGATGCAAAGCAGTTCGACCCTAAACGTGTGTTCCTCCTAGATTCTTTTGCCGTCCTCCTCATATGACTTTGGATGTAAAAGTAAAATAAAATGTGGAATGCTTCAATTTTAAAATAGTTTTTTTACTGTTGGCAAAAAAAAATAGTTTTTTTACTATTTACAGAAAGAATCTAAAGAGTATTTTCTATAGTGAATTTAACAGCCTACTTTAATCCACCTACGGGCTAATCATGCCTCCCTCCCAGTTGAAAAGCGGCCTTTTTTTATATTTTTTGTAAAATTATTTTATAATTGAAGCATTCCACATTTTATTTTCCTTCTACATCCAAAGTCATATGAGGAGGACGGCAAAAGAATCTCAGGAGGAACACACGTTTAGGGTTGAACTGCTCGAAGTGGCCTGCATCATGCGGCTATCTCGATGGCTAAAAAGCAGCGTCCTTTCCTTCCCCTTCAACCAGACGGCTCCACCGCCTCGTGGCTCCCAAGGTTTCACCCATAGTCAGTTTCTCAGATTCTTCAAGGCCGGTTCCTGCGATCACCTCAACTCCACCGCGTCTCTACTCTCTGACGCCCTCTTGGCCGACCGTGATCCCGCCGTTGGCCCTCATATGCGATGCTCCACCACCTTGTGTCTCGATCAGTCCCTTACCCTCAAGCCCTCCTTTAAACGCGTTCTGGGCTCTCACTATACAGCCGCTGTCAACCCAGTGGACTTCGACACCAAGGTAATCTCTCTCTCAATCCATGAAAAAACTTAATTTCTTTTAATTGAAGAATAAAAGTATTCTGCTTCGCATGAACTTCAATTTATGCCCTCTGTTCTTGTCTCGGGACAAAATCATCTCTGTAATTCATGTACTTATATAATCTTTCTAAGGGTTGTTTCCATGTGTTTGGTCCGACTATGGATTGGGGGAAGAAAGGAAAGATTTTTTACCGGTGAGATTAAAAAAAGGGCGAGTGTGGTTAAATTTTGTACTTACTTTTTTTTAATAACCCCACTTCTCTGATTCTTTTAAATTCAACGCATACAGAATTTTTCTCCCCTCCAAATCCCGCATGGTATAGGCCGTTTGGAAATGCGGTGGACAAATGATTTTACCCTGTGAAGGGATTATCTTGTTTCACTGGAAAAAACGGTTGATCGCAAGTTTGGTTTTTTCAAACAGAATGCCAATCAAGCCTGTAGTCTACATCTGTGTTGATTCAAAATTTCTTCCAGTTTGAGAGCGCACACAATTTGATGTGTGTCCACTTGCTAACCTGGCTCTATTGGAGTATTTGTTTTCTTGCTGTGCGCTTCAGTGCAACTTTTGGTACTCAGATTTGCTCAAAACTCTATTAACCCTGTTGTGTATCTACGATGAGTAAGGAATTTGGGACTGCCTGCTAGGAGGGGAGGGGAGGGGAGGAAAATTCTTATGGGGATTGGGGACGGACGTGGTGGTTATGTGCAATATCTTTGTAGTATGGGATAAGGAGGAATAATTAGATATTTTCATTTTTATCTTACTATTATTATTATTATTCCCCTTCTTCTAGGATATTTATATGGTTAATTGTAGTATGTTAAGGCTTTGATTAGGATTGGTTATTGCTGATATAAGTGTTGCTTTCCCTGAATGGAGTTTATACAAGTATTGCGAGGGTTCTCATTTGATTCTAGACTTTGGATTGGATTTTGAGATTATGGTTATGTTCTCTTTGGCTGTTTTCAGTCTTTTCTATTCCTCTTCCTTGTTCTCTCTTCCCTCTTTCTGCCTCATTTTCTCTTCATTTTACACCCGTCTTCTTGTTCATGAGTGTCATTTAGAAGCCCAATTAATAATTATGTTTTGAGTAAACTTGAACCTAATGGTAAGGGAGGAAAAAATTCTGATGACAAGATGAGCATGGTTCGAACAGGGTTGGCAAAACGGGCTGAATCCCATGGGTTGGTCTGTTTAAGCTGGTTCAAATTAAAGGCTGGGCTTGTGGTTCTAACTCTAGAAAAGGAGTCAGCTTTAAAGCACGTATAGGCTTGTAAAATTATTTTTTGCAGCATGATTTGTTTTTCAAATTTCTTTGGATGTTTTAGTGGGGAAAAAATTTCTTCTAGTTTATAAATAAAATATTAATTCATTTTAGTAAATTGTGTCTCTCTTATTACATGTCTTTACGTTTTATTTTCAAATTTTGTTTCTTCCCTTGTTTTTATTTTGATAAGACATTGTTTCCATTTTTAAATCAAATTGTTTGCATGTTTTCTATATATAAGTAGTTTTTAAATTAAAATAAGTGTTATTTTTTTGGCATTAAATTTGTTTTGTTTTCAATAGTATCCTCCAAAAAAATGTAAAAAAGGGAAAAGAAAAAAAATTTGGAACATAATTTTTTTTCTTATCAATTATCTTGAGCATTATCTTACAATTAACAACTCTTTGTTTGCTTTTAAGTTTCAGAAGAAATCATTGCAGATCAAAGTGACAATGAATCAGTTGAAGGCCCTAGCGAGATGGACCCCCCCAGAAGATGGTGTAATTAAGCTAAATACTAGCGGATGTGTAATACATCGGAGGGGGTTAGGTGGGGTTGGAGGGTTATTTAGAGACACTCATGGACATATGATTAGAGCGTATTTCAGGCGTCTACCATATAAAACCAGTAGCAGTCAAGCAGAGATCATGGCAATTGAAGAAGGTTTGGAATGGGCTTACGCTTTTGAATATGACAAGCTTGTGGTAGAAACTGACCATGAACAAATTTCAAAAGTACTACAAATGAAAGAAGAAAGTAAAGTAAAAAGTGAGATGTTTTATAGAGCTCTCGCATTAAATGGTGACAAAAATGTGAAGATCCTCCCTATCTTTCGAGGAGCCAACCGTTGTGCCGATTATTTGGCAAAACAAGCTGCAAAGTTCAGATACGACAACACAAGTCCCCATATTTTCGACAAAACAAACGGTCTTATTGATGAGGCCATACTTGAAGGGTTAAAACACCTTCTTCAATATGATAAAGATGGAATTAAGGGTTAGAGCATTATTGTGTGTAGTAAATGCTGAAACTTTTTGTATGATGTCTTTATGTATCTTTAATAATCACTTAACATAAAAATATTCCAACTTAGTCTGAAGGTTTTTTTAGCTTTTATCTTACCCTTCAATAGATGAATTGTTAAGATTTAAAGTACTAGATGGACATATTTCTGCAAGGGAGAATGACAATTAAATACTTTAGAAAGGTGTTGACGTATAATTAGGATCTTCAAGTTGTAAATGCAGAAGTTTGAGTTACATCAAAGTCTTAAGATAGGTCATTAACTATCATTCGTTCTGCATAAAATAAAATGCACGTTAAATCTATTTTTAGGCCCTATTGCTTAATTTATTTTGGATTCTACTCCATAAAATTTAAAAGTGGTGGGTTTCATTCATTAAAACTAAGTCGTCTGGTTTTTCAGAATTGAGTTGTTTGCATTGTTTCACATCTGATCCTGGCACCATTCCCAAACTCACATTTTCACTCAGGCTTGTGTTGTTCGATGTTGTAAATTGCAAGGAGGTCACCGTCATAGGCATGCTTGTTGGCTGTGGGTTCTAGTCGCCTATGGATTAGGTAATTGGTGGCTTAATTCTCGTCAGCAGCGGGTGAAAGGGGGAAAGGGATGGTGGCATGAAAACTGAAGGATAGAGGCAAGGATAAAAATGAGTGTGTTAACATGAAATTACAAAACTGAGGTTGAAATATGGAAGTCATTTTCATGCTTTTTTATGAATATGCAAATGGAATTTTGGCAGATTTCATGCTATCAAACATGCTATATCCATGGAATTTGACCCTATTTCCATATACATAATTCCACCGTACCAAGCAAGGTCATTGTGAATTTATAGTGATTAAGAGCTTGTTTGACACTACGGTGAAGAATATCTTTTACAGAGTTCAAGGCAAAATCTAGGTTTTTGAGAATATATTTTATGGATTCAGATGTAAAACCTAGATTTTGAAAAGATGATTGTGTTTGGGAAGTTATGGTGAACATAACTTTAACAGATTCCAAGGCAAAAAGCAAGCAGAAAAGATGGTTTTGCCACAAATCATGTTTCCCACAGTGGTGCCGAACTAGTCTTAAATCACATGTTTAAACCTTCTAGGACTAAAAAAGAAAAATAATAAAATTAAAGAACAAAAAATAACTACAAGGACTAAAATCAAAAGGTTGTTAAAAGTATAAAGATCAAAATCAAAACATTTTAGTCTTTATATTTTAAACCAATTTTGATTTTAATTTCTATATTTTTAACACATTTTGATTTTTGTTCTTATACTTACCGGTATTAAACATCCAAATCTTTATAAAATTGTATGAATCTATAAGTTTAAAATTTAATAAATTGAAACCAAAGTTCATACATATTTAATAAAGAATAAAGATATTAAACCCTCATATCTTATATGCAAGTCCATACAAGTGTGTGTGTTGAAGTATATTATATACATATAAATATTTGTCCTTCTACAAATTAGACCCATTTGTAAAAGCGACAGCAGAAGTCACTTTTTAGTAGAACGAACTTTGGAAAATGAAGGTAGAGTAGAAGTTATATTATGTGTATATTCGAGAATCCGTGAGAAGGAATGCATTTTAAAAAATGACTTTTGATAAAATATATTTTATTTATGTTGAGATAAACAGTTAGCCAAAATGCATTTTTCAAAAATGCATTTATATTTTAATAAATGTTGGAAAAGTAATTTTTGGATGCAAATTACATTGAAAACATGAATATCATTGCTAAATATAATTATTTGAAATTGTGTAAGCAAATGATGGAGAAATGAAATAATAAAAATTTAAATAAAGAAAAATATATTTATATTACATACAAAGTTAAATTGTCGTTGGCAAAAAAAAAGAGTTAAATTGTCACACTAATACAAATTTTTACATAATTAATTGAATCATAAATTTTGTAAGAATGAACGATGAAATAGGAAAAACCCAAAAGTATACTGAGGTAGAGCGTAATTTACATCTTTTTCCGAATTTCAACTTGCTTCTCTTGCGATCGTATTCTTGCCTATTCTTCCTTTTTCTCGGCTTCAACCAACTGTAATTTCTTGATGTTGAATTCCTACTTAAACACAGAAGAACTCTTCAGCATCGAACCAATTGTGATCCAACTCATAAAACAATGATTGGTAGTTTGAAGGAGTAAACAGAAAGATCGGATGCGTTAAAAGGAGAAGGCAAAGAGAACAGAGCGGTACTTCTTCAGCAGAGACGGCGATCTCATTGGCTTTCTCCTCAGCTTCCTGGCGGATAAACCTCACCATCTGCTGGATTTACTTGGAGACATCTGCGTCGTTCATTTTATCGGAGCCTTGAGGGTAGAATCGGAGAGGATCGGATTAAACCAGTTTAGCGAAGACGCGACCCCCTTGCTCTTCTCCGATCACACATTAGAGAAATTAATTAGCCTTGAGAGAGAAAGCAGACGACATGAGCAGACCAGAAAGCAGCTCCGTTGGGAGGAATGCATGATTCTCGGCTGTGATCCAAACACTAATATTTGGAATGCATTATCCTGACCGAGCCGCCATCCTCCTTCTAATTAATTTTTCTGCAATTGAATCTGATTTTATTTCTGCGATGGCGTGTCTGAGGACGAGCGATTCTCTAACTCCCGCGTGTTTATCAACTGAACTTTATCTAGAAGAATTCCTGGACTGTATATCTCTCTAGTTTGGTTGGCTAAGCGATGGAGTCTTTGTTTGAAATTGATCAAATCCTTGGGAGATGCTAAACTATGTATTTTTTTGGGAAAAAAATCGATTGTCTAGTTGAAACCTGTTGCTTCTAAATTCTTTTTCATTTATTCCTTTTATAATTTTGTGTACATGTTAGAGCAAGGATTTGATCCTAATAGGGCTTGCTTGCCGCCCATTCCTTGCACCACTAGATTACTCCTATTAGCTTGCTTCTTAAATTGGTTTCACATATTTGTGATTATAGAATATTTTGCTTATCTTTTCCCCCCTGTAGATGTGTCCTAAGTGGTTCTGGAAAGATTGAATTGCATGTTTTAGAGAAGTTGATTGCTTATGTGCTCTACCAATCACAGTTTCAGGTAATTTTTACTCTGATTTGTAATGCATGCTACCTTTGCTTTGATGCTGTGTGTACTCGTTTATCCCCTGAATAGGAATGGAAATCTGCTTTTCATTACATGCCAGTCAGATTTTAAATTCAAAATATTGACAGGCTGATTGTAAATTGCGGTTATCAGATATGTCAAGATTTTGAGTTCCTTTTATGTAGTCTGTTCTTATGAAGGCATGCACAATGTTTCTTTTTAATCAAATATCTTCTCAGATTCAAGAGGATATTTGGTTGACGAGGATGGATTTGATTACTTGAAAGTATCTTTCTTGAGAGATATCAAAGCACAACGGAGATGTCTGAGGTTTGTCTTGCTCGTGTTCATGTGTTTTGTGCTTGAAAGTATCCATAATTGTGGTGCTTGTTTATAATTTCACTAATGTAGAGACTATTCCAACAATTATGCTCGATCCAAATACTACGAAGAAGCAAAACCCTGGAATGAAAGGTGTGATATCGCATTTGCTTGTGCTTCCCAGAATGAAATTAGCCAGTCTGATGCAATCAGTTTGGTTAATTCAGGATTTCGCATGCTAGTAGAAGGTAGTTTCTCTTTCAAGAAGCAATATGGATCTGTCTCTCTGTTCTGATTCTATCTTCTTTCTTGCTAATGGAAACTACTCTGGATCGTGTGCATCCTAGGTTCAAGCATGCCCTGCACACCTGAGGCAGTTGATGTTCTGAGGAAAGCTAAATGTTCTCATTGCTCCTGCAATGGCTGCTGTGCAGGAGGGGTGCGATTTTTAGCTTATATATATCCTACAATTACGATAGAAACCCATGCAAATCAAAACAATAATGATAACGGATGATGATAATAGTGGCTGTGGTGTAAAACTACCCAATATGATGCATGTGATTGCATGAATGTTATATTTGATCTATTTTATACGTTGGTATCACAATTAGGCTTCAATTGACTTGGACATGAATGAGGCTTGGGAAAGGAGATGATCTAGTTTCTTAAGAAATGTCATTCCTTGTCTGCATTCTTATTTTCTTCAATTTCCCTATGATTTCAGCAACAACATAAACTCAATAAAAGTACTTTACTGATGCAATGAACCTTCAGCAGATGGACATTATTAGCATGCTGATAGTAGTAACAAATATTCATGAAGATTTCGTTTTTTTACATTTTAATTGACTGGAAAGACATTGTTTTTTAGTTAAGCATTGTATAGCAATTCATTGATGTTTGTGTAGTGTGATCTTTAATGAGTATGACTAAAGCCATTATTAAAGCAAGCTGATAGTACCATTACCGTTAAAAACTCTGGTCAGGCTGCACCTAACAGAAATTTCAAATTGGAAATTTTGATCACATGCTCATGTTGGATTAATTAGCACATTTCATTGTCAAGTTTATGGTGGATTCCACAAGTACATGTTGTCAAAGCGTTGGAAGGCCTGTATCTAATCCTATGTTATCCTTCCTTGCAGGTTGTGGCCAGAGAACTTGAATTAAATCATCAGTGCAATTTGATGCACTGGTCACCAGAGGATTTTGAATCTAAATTGCAGGTAGTTTGAATTTTGTTTTCCTATTAATGATAATTTGTATTTTTTTAAGAACTATTAGTTTGTTTTCAAATTTGCATAATCTTCCTATTATAAAAAAATTTTCTATAAAAGTGAATAGCATTCAATGTTCTAGTTTATTAGTTGAACAATTTCTAGAAGTGCAATATTTTTGTTTGTGTCAACGCATTAGTGTTCATATAGGATTTTGTAAAGTCTTGCAGTATATGCAAAGAGTTACTGTAATGCATTCAAAGCGAATGGTAGGTGTCTTGTGTGGTCTTATTTATAATATAAGAGCAAATTGATGGTTCTACAATAATCGAGTCTTTCAGTAATATTCCAAACTTCTACTTTTTTCCTACCTTCTCAACATGCTATCAAAGCAGAATATCACTTCTTTGAATAGAGGATTTTGTAAAGTCTTGCAGTATATGCAAAGAGTTACCGTAATGCATTCAAAGCGAATGGTAGGTGTCTTGGTGTGGTCTTATTTATAATATAATTGCAAATTGATGGTTCTACAATAATCGAGTCTTTCAATAATATTCCAAACTTTTACCTTTTTCCTACCTTCTCAACATGCTATCAAAGCAGAATATCACTTCTTTGAATCTGAATTTAAACTTCTCCAGAGAAACATACAGATTACCAAAAAAAATCCTAGTTAGGAAGCAATAAACTTTATTCAAATTCATTTCAAATTATACTAATTTAATATAAATTTATCCATGTTTCCTATTTCTCAAAATGGAAGTTCCAGTAAAGTGCATTCATATATAATCATTCAAAACAACCAAATCTCAAACACTGATAAAAGTTCAATGAACATCTAATTTGGATCATTGTCTCCACCTTCCTCACCACTATCATCTCCACCTATATCAGCACCAACCTTGTTATCATCAATATCATCTTTGACAATAGAAGTGTTTGGCCCTTTTTCTTTTAGGTCTTAACTTTACAAAAGGCTAAGAAAGCTTATTCTGGATGGAGCCTTTTATGAGCATTTTGAAGTTTCTTTTAGCCTTGCTAACATAATTCCTGAGGATATATTCAAACTTGCCAAGCAAATTAACTGAATCTACACTAGTTCTAGTTTTGAGTTTACAAGATATCTGACATGTTTCCCTTGAAAGTGAACATAAGGTCTGTAAATTTCAGTGAAGCAATTATTTTGATATATCGTTTATGTTTGTGCTGCTATGGGATTCTGATGGAATTTCTCTATTTGGAAATTGTGAAGCATCACTTCACTGTTCTTTTTCTTCCTCCCCCTTTAGGGACTGTCTCTGATCTATTGAATTTTTATCTGTAATCAGAGTGGCTGTTTTGTTATGTAGGAAGCGATGAAACAGACTTATCAGAGAGCTATCAAAGCAGCATCTGATTTTGGTTATCAAAAAGAAAGTTTCGAGTAAGTGCTGTACCACTCATGCAAATTACTGTATAGTTTGGTGCATTTTCAAATGCTAGTACGCTACTAGTAAGCTACCTGATTGATTAGCCCTAGCCTCTCATTCTTTCAACTTTCTTTCTTTCCATGTAACGAATTTGTGACCTCCCTCTATTAAGAGGTTAGAGCCGTCCAACATTTGTGATCATGGGATATACTAAATTACGAGAATATAATGATGTGAGGATAATTATCCGTAAAAATAACTATCAGTGTAGTTCAAATAGTAAATGACACTACGGGTTCTTCATTTTAGGAACGGAACCTTGCTCTTTTCAGTTGGCCTTTGTGTGATGCCTTTAAAAAGATATGTTAGTGCAAGGGAAAGTGAAAAAAATTATTCTGCAGTGTCCATTATGCCCTTGTCATCATTATTCAAGTGTCTATATTTTTTATTTTGTTTAAGTAGAGCCATAAAGTGTTATTTTCCATCTATCTTATCCATTTTTTCCATTTCCCGTCCAATTTACTTTCTCTCATTCTTTTATAGACCAAACCGATCATACATGCTTGTGATGCGTTTGAAATGTTGATGCCCATATATCATTAGTTTGATTTACAACTATATTTTAATGAGGCTAAACAAAAATCTCTCTATACGACGAGGATGGTTTATCTCGTTTATACATTGAGATCTGGATCCTCTCTATTTTTTAATAATATTGACGACAAATTTTTTGAAGAAGAAACTTCATATGTAGGATCCATTTGAGCAATGAACTCACAGTGCTTAAGTTTAGCTCACAATATCTCTGGATTGACACCCATAATTTCTTAAAAACTAGTGTAGATTGTATCTGGTTTATAGTGATTTATTAGAGTCTCTCTATCATGCGCGCGCGTGTGTGTGTGTGTTTACATATGAGCCGAATCGCAGTCCTACTTAAACCTACATGCTTCTTGGTCAGGGCTTTGGTTCAGGGAGCTGTCTTGTCTGCATTTCTGACCATTGCTCACGCAATGACTGATCAAGACTGTGTATAAGAGTTTATACTGTTAAAAAACTTGAATGCTTCTCATTGGCTGCGATGCATCATCACCCTTGGTGGGATAAATCCACTTTTCTTCCCTATAGCCAGCCAGCTACAAAGCTTAAAGATTAATGCCTGGCACTGTAACCTCTCTCGGATGTTCATGCAGGACCTCGTAATTGGAAGGATGATGATTTGACTGTATAAGATGTATTTGTAATAATTCATACTTCAATATATATATATATATATATATATAGACCAATGTTATCAAAACCGGACCGGACCGGCCGGTTCGGACCAGAAACCGGCCACTGGTCTAGTCCGGTTGATGTTTTGACCCCGGGTTGGGGTCAACCCGCCCGGTTGGGTGGGTTGACCCGGTCAGTGAATTTTTTTAATTTTTTTTATTTTTTTACTTTTTTACAAAATTTATTAGGATGAAGGTGAAGTTGTTGGATAAGAATGTGATATATGAGTAATAGAAGCAAAATAGTATCAAAAACAGGCTTGAGGGATTATAATTTTCTTCATCATTTGAAGACATATACATCTGAGAGAAAATATGAGGTGTTAAGATGAATAAAGACAGTACGATCAATTATAGTGTAAGTTGAAGGATAAATCTATATACACCATAGAAGAATACAAGTTGGTATTTTCCCTCCTAACATTCTTTACTGTCATTTTTTTACATGTTGATTGCACTTATCCCATTTGTATAATACATGAAGAAGAATATTTTGATGTTTGATGGAGAAAAGCAAAATGTGAGAAAAAAAAATATCCCCTTATTATATATATTTTGAAATTTTAAAACAATAAATAATGTTGGATAATAGATAATTGTTATTTTGTTAATAATGGAATTGTTATTTTGTTAATAATGGAATTTACTACTTATTTTTTGAAATTTTCAATAATTTGATTGTGCCAATATGTGATAATAATTATTTTTAATTTTTTTATTCCTCACCGGTCTGACCCTCGGTTTCACTCCGGTCTGACCCACTGACCCTTAACCCACTGCCTTGTTCGGTCTGATCACCGGTCCGGGTTTGATAGCCTTGATATAGACACACACACAAGTCTTGGATGTATTATAGAAAGGGTGCCTCCCAATTGATGCTAGGAATGAGAAATAATTTGTTCGTGGTTTACTTATCCAAATGCTTGCAAGCTCCAAATTTGTATTCGAGATTAAATATTAGGATTTAATACGATTATTGTATTGTGGTTTCAATGATAATTAGTTTCTCCGCATTTCTTATATTTTTGGGAAAATTACTTTTAGTCTCTTAACATTTGATCCAATTGTAATTTAGTCTTTGAATTTTGATCAAGTGCAATTCAGTCCTTATAATTTTGACTCGACTGTAACTCTGTTTCTGAATTTTTATTCACTGTAACTCAATTCTTGAATTTTGATTCATTATAATTCAATTACTATGGTTTAAACCATTTTGAAATTTAGTCTCTCACATTTTATTATATATATTTGATTTATTTTCTACAATATAGAGGTTAAATAATAAAATGGTTAAAATTATAGATATTGAGTTGTAGTGAGTTAAAGTTTAGAAATTAAGTTTAACCGGAAGTTAGGGGTCAAAAGATTAATTTTTCTTGTATTTTTTATATTTTGTTGATATTGATATTGAAGATAAGAATGATTTTAAAGCTTTTTAGATAAGATTAATAAGCATGTAATTGTATTTACAAAATGAGGCTAACAACGCATACGGTCATTATTTTACCAAAAACAAGTTCTTGTGCTGCCATATGCATTCAATTAGCGCTGGGAATATGGGCTCAGCCCGTGGGTTGAACCTGCCAACCCGTGGGCTGAGGGCAATGGCAGCCTGCATGAAAACCCGAGTTAGGGTGGGCTGGCCTGCGGGTTGGCGGGCCAGCCCGCTTTTTTTTATTTTTTTTAAAATTTTTTAAAAAATTGAACATTTTATTGTTTTAATAGGAAGATGATGATGTTTCAAACTTTTAATAGCTTCAAATATTATTTTATTCATTGCCACTTAACTTAAATTCAAGACACAAGTTTAATTCCTTCTCATATCAAGATACTTTATATCAAGAATTGCACTAAACTTGTAACTTCACACTCAAAAGGAAAAAAAACGACAAAATATAAGGAAAAACACAAGATTTTTTTTCTTTTTCTTTCTTTTTATTTAATTTTTTTATTATTTCATCATAAATGCATACTTACTTTAGAGATTGTTGATTATGTATTATGTTTTTGTGTTGTAAACATTGTTGATTATATTTTTTAGAAATGTATTGTATTTTTCTTCCGAAAAATCAAATAGACTTGGTAAATTTTATATAAATGTGTTATATTATTTTTTGGTTAAAAAGAAAATTTCAATAAAATAATAATAAAAAATAAAATTTAAAAATAGGAAAAAAAAAAGTGGCGGGTTGCCATAAAAACGGGCCAAACGGGCCGCGGGCTGGGGCGGGCTGGCCTCCCAGCACTACATTCAATCAGAAAAAAGTTATTTTTTTATAACAAACAATGAAAAAAATTAAAAAAAATAGTGTTGTACCCTAAAAAGACGGGTAATTTCAAAAACAGTGTTGTTCAAAGGAGGAAAAGTGTTAAAAAACAGAGAAAGGAAAGAAAGAATACAGATGTAATTTCAAAATTCAATCCAAAGTTCAAATAAGAACCCTAAAATTGCTTAAACTAACAAAGTTAACAACAACTAATCCTAATTAGAAAGTGTGTTTTTGGTAAAACTTTTGAAAATTAGAGTAGATAAACACCACGCAATAAATCATAATAACTTTTAATCATAAAAACTATGGTTTTGGTTTACCCAAGCACCATTTTTCTCTTGTGGTAAGAAAATCATGGTTTGAGAATCTAAAATCATGGTTTTCTTATAGAAAAAGAGAAATAATAAATATTTTGAAACCATGTGATTGTCTAGAGTATAAATGTCTGACTATGGCATTTCATTGGCACATAGCTTCATGATGAACATAATAGGTTATGGATACAACATTTATCAATTTATCAGCTGTTAATTTGATATAATTTCATAACAGGGTATACCATAGTTATAGGTGTGATTATGGGAAGAAAAACCTGATTGAGAAACTTTGTTATGAAATCAAAGCTCATTGGTTGTGCATACGCCAGTATTCTAACCTCTACAAAAATAACGTGAAGTTTCAATCGCAATGATTAGAGTTTCATCGATAAGGTTTGGTATCATATTTCTCTAATACAAAACCTAAAAAACAAAGCTTGAACTTTTGATAAAATTGTTAAAGTTTTGTTCATAAATACTTTTAGTATCAGAATACTTTAATACATAATCTTAGAAATTAAACTTAAGCTTTTGACACGATGGTTACCATTTAATTTATAAGATTTTATATTAGAGCATTTTGATACCAAACCTTATAAATGAAGACTAAACTTTTAACAGGATTGTTAACATTTCGTTTATAAGGTTTGGTATCAGAACACCCTGATACCATTCGCATGCAACCCTAATACCATTGGCTCAAGAACTTGGAAAGGAATACGTAACAAGAGATTAGGTTAGAGTACTTATAACTTTGATAAGCTCTCCCAACCCTTTAGATCTAGACCGTTTAGATATGATTTTAACGGTTTAGATTTGATTTTTATTTTTATGAAAAAAATTATTTTAATGAGTACAAAATTTAAAATAAAATTAATCTCTTGAAATCATAAAGCAATAAGAAGCAAGAGTGAGAGTTTTGCTGGTACCTTGAAATCAGACGACCTAAGCCGATGAACTAAGGTGATGATGACTAGATCGATGACAACAAGCTGAGATGAGCATAGACCTGCGAATTGGAGGAGGCAGATCAACTGAGGAGAAATGGTCAGGCCTAAAAAAATTATAAATCACAATAATCAATTAAAATCATCCAAAATAAATAAAAATGTTAGAATCTAATTAATGAATAAGGCACAACCTAATAATACAATAATTTAGCAAACATGAAATGTCTATTATTCCAACAATTCTTCAACACGAACAAGATAAAGTATAACCACTAGTCACAAAATAACAAATATTCAACCTGATTTCTTCTCCAATACCTTGTAAAAAATAAATCAAATGTATATTAGTACGAGGTCGAATGATCTCTCATCTACTCTCAACTCGTCTTGACTTGATTCTTCCATGCTAAGATAAAAGCATTAGAAAATAATATTCTATTAAATAACTGTACCAATTTCCACCTATCAAACAGATAGCATCCCCTTATAATAACCCATCAAAATGAATTGCAATGTACCTCCTAATATCCTGCGAAAACCCAAGGTAACCAAGCATTTAATGTATATTCAGATTACCCAATTGGTTCCACTAGCTTATTAGCTCATGTTGCATTTAAGGGTTTGAGTTTAATGGAATGGATGGGTGTGATTTTAACAATCCCCCAATGAAAATCTGGAGGTCGTGTATTTTGTTCGTCCAGGTCTCCAGGCACGGCTTTTCCTCGCCAATGCAGGGTAAGCAAGCATCTTCATATTTCCAAACGCTTTTCGATATGGCACAATTTAGTTTTGGCGCCATCACATTCGCTAACATAAGCATTCATGGTTCCTTATCATTTCGATGTTTAATAACACATTAGATCTTCTCATGTTTTACCTTTTTTGAACTAATTTAGTTAAATTCAAAGCTTTTTAAAAAAATCATTCAAATTTGGAAGAATCCAATTTGAAAAAGGTAAGATAGATTTAAAAAAATCTAGATAAATTGTATAGTATTTATTGTATATATTCCATTGCAAAGTTTTTCAAGTACTAATATGAACATAAAAAATAAAATATGAATATTAAAAAAAAGGGGATAAATAAAAAATGTGATACGTTTCTTCTTGGTTTCTTTAAACCACTTCGAGAGGGTTTAAGTCTAAACACAGTGAATACCCTACGTAGGGGGAGAGCTCTTCTTTCTCCACTTGAGAGTTTGTTCTGAAAACGGGCTAACGACAGTCAATTGAATTTTAGAGCATTAAAATTTTTTAGAATTTTCACTAATACTCTAGCCCTTTTCCTTTTCTCAAATTGCCTCCCGGATTATCTATAATTAATTTTTAAAGAAAAGTCTATTTTCAGGTTTTAGGGTTTTTTCCTTCGATTCGGGAAACTGCCTTTGCTGGATACCGGGCAACAATTTTATTAAATACTATAAAATTCACTTTATTTTTATATGCCTTGAAATCAATTGATTGAGGTCTCTAGATACTTCAAATAAATATTTTCAACCATTAATCCTTCAAACTTCTATAGATAAAAAAACACAAATTGAAATGATTCGAAAAGGCTGGAATATACGGAGGAATACGGATATGGAAATAACAGATGTGAAGCTAATCAACGGAGCGTGTCTTCAGCGCCATGGCTAGAGAATGGCTCTGATACCGGATTGGTATAGACCAATGAGAGAGAGATAGAGAGAACGTCTGAGTTCTTATTTCATATCCTCAACACAAAGAACACGAGTATATATGCTGTGCACTTACATGACTAACTGATTAACAGCTTAGGTTTCCTAACAACAAAATAGTCGTTCTATGTCGTTGAGCTTATCGGTAGAGTGAATCTTCAGCGTCATAGCCAAAGAGTGGCTTTGATTCTAGATTGGTACATGCCAATGAGAGAGAGAGAGAGAGAGAACGTCTGAGTTCTTATTTCATGTCCTCAACACAAAGTACATAAATGTATATGTTTTACGCTTACATGACTAACTGATTAATCGCTTCGGTTTCCTAACAACAAAATAACTGTTCTATGTCGTTGAGCTTATTGGCGGAGCGAGTCTCCAGCGTCATGGCCAGAGAGTGGCTCTGATACCAGATTGGTATAGGCCAATGAGACAAAGACAGAAAATATCTGAGTTCTTATTTCAATTCCTCAACACAAAGCACACGAGTATATATGCTATCGCTTACATGACTAACTGATTAACAACTTCGGTTTCCTAACAACAAAAATAAAATAGGAATGCTAAAGAAAAAGGGATAAAGAAAAAATTTGATATGCTTCTTCCTTTTTTTTTAAACCACTTTGAGAGGGTTTAAATCTAAACAGTGAATACGCTGCACAGGGGGAAAAGAAAAATTTATTAGGTAGAGAATGAGAGAAACACCGTGAATAAAACAAGAATACTCTAACAAAACAATAACACCTTTAAAAATAGCCATATCTCAGGGCAAAATCATGTTTAATCACAGCGAAGTAAAAACAATTTCAAATAGACCAGCATCCGCATAATCATGAGACTTAAATCTAGTAGAGGTATAAACCGAGCTCTTGTTATGAATTAAATCATGTGATTATGTTCACAACAAAACAGAAAATACGATAAATAAAAGAAGTAAAACAAAAAGATCAGAGAAAGCGAGAAAGGTATGTAGTCCATGGCATATGAGTTATGAACGAACAGGGTTATTTCATCATCAATTTCAAACAAAGACTCCATTGCTTCGCCAACCAAACTAGAGAGATATGCAGTCTAGGTATTCTTCTAGATGAATACTACAGTTGGATTGATGTGCTAGATAGAGTTCAGCAGATAAACAAGCTGAATTTAGAGAATCACTTGTCCTCAAACATGCCATCGCAGAAACAAAATTAGATT
>JANTPZ010004188.1:0-14196 GCA_025593235.1 Vachellia pachyceras
TGTTAGGTTGCGTCTGACGTGGCGCTCTGTGGTATCTCCGATGGCTTAAACGGCTTAGGTGAGGGTGATGAGCAGACAGAGCAGCTCAGGAAACTGATACGCTGGTCAAGCCGTCAACGGGAACTATCGGCCAAAAGAGCGGTCAACAGGGACTACATAATCCACCTGGAAGAGCATAAGCGAAATATAGCCCTTTATTGATCGTCAGTGATGGGTTTGGCCTCAATTTTTCTCAGGCCTTTGGTTACTCCGGTCGCTACTGATCTCCACGCGAAGGTAACAATGGTCATTGATTCAAACACTTCATGCACCTCATAATTTTTTTTTTGGCGAGAAACGTGAAATGCAAAGCGTTTCTATTCACTGAGTTGCGCTGCGGGCATCTTTACCAAAAAAAAAGGCATTCTTCTCGTAGTTGTTGTAAGCATAACGACTGCGATAATATCCCAGGTTCTGGGAAGGTTTGATTTTTTGTACCAAACTTTTACGAAGAGGATGCACAGGACGTTGATAGAATTTAAATTCCAACCACAGTCCGTTCGCGTAATGATTACGTTTCTCACTATTGTGTTTTAGAGAACAAGGTCTCGAAATGCGTGGGAGAGCTTGGGATCTAATAAGTCAGTAAATTCGAAGTCAAGCCGATTGAAAGTGTTCAGACTGAATTCTTCAATCGATAAGGATACGACTTTGAGCACATCGGTTTTGGCAGACGGTATTGCGGAGTTTTCAAGTGGTTTGTGCCGTGTTTTTTGTGTTAATAAACTAGGTATGGATGATTTTTGTCTTTTTATGTAAATAGTTTTAGCTTCTATTTGCAGAAGAACTGACCAGCGAGCCCAGTCTTTCTACCGTGTTACTGAATTTCGATAATGAGTTTGATCCTTATGGAGCAATCAGTACACCAATTTACCAAACTTCTACTTTTAAGCAGGTGAAAATCTGATCTCTACGTGCTGAGCTCTTAAGTGATTGTGTATCTATTATCTCCATTGCACGATATTCTTTTCATTTGTGCTTGTCTTCTATACTTTCTCATGCAGCCTTCTGCAACCAAAAATGGTCCTTATGACTATACTAGAAGTGGGAATCCTACCCGAGATGCTTTGGAAAGGTTTGACCTGATTTGTTGCCTGATTTTGGTCTATTTCTGTTTCTTACGTGGCATATTTTTTTATTCTCAGGTTACTCGCGAAGCTTGACAGAGCAGATAGAGCCTTTTGCTTCAGCAGTGGAATGGCTGCTCTGAATGCTGTTAGTCAGCTTGTTGGACCTGGTGCATTTCCCTTGTAATCTGACTTTATTATTCAGTAATAGTATTATCAGTCCCAAGTAGTTGTTTATTTCTGGTTTTTGTTAGTGATTAATATTATCAGAGTTGACGGATCTATCACATTTACTTATATAATCTCATTATAGGTGAAGAAATTATCGCTGGAGATGATCTCTATGGTGGTTCAGATAGACTATTGTCCCAAGTAATTCAAAAGTCAGGAGTCTCAGTGAGGTAAGTGTAATTTTCAGCTTTTTGGATATGTTTTTTTACCTATGGAGCAATGAATTATGATACTAAATTATTGCTGGATGCATTCAAAGAAGCATAGGTTTCACTGATGATGTGGTTTAATGCTTATTGCATGCACAGACAAGTAAATACAAGTGATCTAGAGGAGGTGGCCTCTGCTATTGGACCTTGCACTAAGTTGGTGTGGGTGGAAAATCCTACCAATCCTCAGATACAGATACCTGATATTCGAGTTAGTTGTTTTTCTTTTGTAGGTTGGAAGTATCCTGTTTCTGTTTCTCTTCTTGCATAAGTAAGAATTAAAGGTGCATGCCCATTAAATTCTTATCTAATTCTTGAATTGCATGCACCCAACTTCAAGTAATATGTATGGTATGAAAATGTAGTATTCAATTCTTTTGAATGTTTTTACTCATTGTTATAAAACTTCTTTGATTTTCTTAATTTGTGTCCAGAAAATAGCGGACATGGCTCACGCACATGGTGCTCTTCTATTGGTAGACAATACCATGATGTCTCCTGTCTTGTGTCAGCCATTGGAACTTGGAGCAGGTATTCATATCAGCGTTGCAAGATAATGAAGTATAGCTAGCTATATTTGACAACATAATAGCATGCTTGTTAACACGAACTGGAAATATCACTATAGCATGATAATGAAGTATAGCTAGATTTAACAACTTAATAGTATGATTGTTAACATGAACACCCTATATGTGTTATACGTCCAAACAAATTGCAAATGCAATTCTCATCAAATGACAACTACTATTTTTTTTTTCATTTCCAGATATTGTTATGCATTCAGCTACCAAATTTATTGGCGGACATAGTGCTATCATTGCTGGTGTCCTTGCTGTGAAATGCGAAAGGTTGCAACTCCTATGCTTTGTGTCTCAAACACTTGGGATGTTGAATATATTGATTTGTTTGTGAGCCATATTTGTCAATCTGTGAATTATATATACAATGGCAAATTTTGCGTGAGTATGTGATGCATAGTATTTTATTTTTGTGAGATCCTTATTATTATTGAGAATGAAATAATACTCTTATTGCTATTTTGCATTATTCCCTGTTTCCAAGTAGCCTTCTCTAAGCTAATGTCCATGTGTTGAGTTTGTTATTCTGTCACAAACTATTTAGTATATCCTATTGTATATTGAATTGCATTTTTCACTTTTTTCTTTTTTATTCAGTTAATAATTAATAATGTGTATCAGTACTGCATTTTCTCATTCATTTTTTGCCTTTGATCATCATCCTGTAAAGGTTGGCAAAAGACTTGTATTTATTACAAAATGCAGCGGGTTCTGGCTTAGCTCCATTTGACTGTTGGCTTTGTTTGCAAGGAATCAAAACAATGGAACTGCGAGTTGAGAAGCAACAGGTGCTTTATGAAACGTTCTAAGTTACCGATAGTTTTGATTCTAATGTAATGGTTGATAGTAATTTCTGAATTCTGATTATCTGAATGAAAACATGGCTGTATACAAACGCACTTATAAATGAAATTAAAGAAAACTTTTAGAGGCCTTAATGCTCTGAGCTAATGCTTTTTGTTGTTCATAATCCTTTCATGCCTAGCTGTGCTATTTTTATTCAAACACTTCCTTGGACCTCCTTTCTAGGGATGGATCTACATAGAAGCTAGTGGGACAATTGCCCCCACAAAACTTTTGTTTTTTTAATATTAGATGCATGTGATGTATTAATTATCTATATTATTTTAAAATATCAGTTGTAATATCTCTCAACTTTTTTTGTTCAATACTAGTTCAACCCCACATGTTTGAATCTCTATGCTTTTCATATGTACAATAATATCACTAAAATAAGTTTCAGCTCTAAATGTCGTCTTTTTTTTACAAAAAATAATAGTAAGTTAGAGCTAACCTATTTTGCAGGAGAATGCACAAAAGATTGCTGAATTTCTTGCCTCCCATCCTCGAGTTAAGAAAGTAAACTATGCTGGTCTTCCTGATCATCCTGGACATGAGCTGCACTACTCTCAGGTATGGTTTACCTACATAGATTCAATATTTTTGCTGACATGCCTGAAACGATTTTATATATTCATTGGGTTTCTGTTTCACAGGCAAATGGGGCAGGATCTGTGCTTAGCTTTTTTACAGGCTCAGTGGCACTCTCAAAGCATGTCGTTGAAACTACCAAATACTTTAGCATTGCTGTCAGTTTTGGTAAATATTTCCCCAGAGTTTTGAATAGCTAACAAGAAAGTATGGTTAAAATATGTATTGTTGGCCCCTCTAATTTCTCCTGTGATTTTTTCGCCTGATGAATAGACAAATTTTGGTAATTTTAAACCATCTATATCTTGATTCATAGTTGACCAAAATGGAAAGACGGTAGGGTGTGATTGAGAATCTTCTTGCTGAGTGCAAATTTAGCAGTTGGCATGTCAGAATTCTGTATGGTTTCCCTGCTGATCATGTTATTTTTTTTAGTAGTCCATCATTGCTGGTTTGCTATTCCCTTATCCGAGGTTGTATGTTAGCAGACTAAGGCAACTGAAATAATAAGTTGTTAGAGGTTTCATGTATAACCTTGTTGATAATATATTAGCAGTTGCACTTTGGAGTTGTGAATGTTTTCCGGCAAAATGCTGACCTTGTGAATTTGGCCTTGTTAGGGAGTGTTAAGTCCCTCATAAGCATGCCTTGCTTTATGACCCATGCTAGCATACCCGCTACAGTCCGTGAGGCCAGAGGTTTAACTGAAGATCTTGTGCGTATTTCTGTGGGGATTGAGAATATTGATGATCTTATTGCTGATTTAGACCAGGCACTCTCATCCGGGCCTCTCTAGCTTCATCTCAACACTGCCGGCATCGATGGCTTGTTTGCTTCAAAATCATTTGATGGCATTATCTTGGTTTCGGTTTAGGATGTTCTGTTTCCATTTCCTTTTCTGCTGTCTATTTGCATTAGCAAGGCTTCAATTTTACAAATTCATAGACGTTTTGTACATATAAACTTGAGGTAAGGCATGTTCATCATCTGACGCTGGTGTATTTGCCTTCCTCTCTACCTTCTTCCCCACTGCCTTCCTCGCTCTCTGTTATCTGGCACTGGTGTTATTCATAACGTTTTCTCAGTCGGGTGTTTTTTTAACATGACCCGCTAGGCTTGTAGCCTGCGTTCTCAGCACTATCTCAACCCGCCGCGGGTTGTACGCAATAAACGGTTTGTTCCTTTCATGACTCGGTTCCTTTTAACACTAAGAATCTCGTTTTTTTTACTAGTGTACAGATGACCTTTTGTTTCAGATAAAAATTCTATATTAGCAATCTTGAATTTATTTTAAAGAATACTAGGTGAAGACTTGCAATTTGAAATCCCAATTGAAGAAGTCCAGCATTGGAGCAACCGAAAAAATACAGCAAGATGAAGCTACAGCAATTTGGTTTGACAATGGAGAATAGGAGAGAAGAATCGAACTCCAGTTTTGGAGCAATCAAATTGTGACGCTATCCACTATTGGGCAGTGGCGCAGCAAACTTATAATTCCACTTCTGGTCCCAATAAAAGTTTTTAAGTAATTTGTTTAATTTTTTTAATTCATTACAAAAAAGAGTAATCATATTTTATATTAAAGATTGGGATATTATTAATTTTTTTGCCAAAACCTTTAAATAATATGATTCCTATGTCAATAATAGCAGCTAACTGGATTCTGGTAATAAAAAAGAAATCTAACTGAATTCTTTTCTACATTCAAGTTCCATTATTTATATCAAGTTAATTAGCATATAATTTTTTTTGGTCCCAATCATCATCTCAGAGCTTTTGAAATGATAAATCCATGAAAATGGTAGAGTGAAGCAACGCATTAATAGGAGACAGCTAATTATCACAAGAAAAAAAAGGAGACAGCTAATGTAGCAGCTCACGACCACATAGGAATTGTGGCCTGGTTGTGTCCGACCAGTGACTATCCCCACTTGTTTGGTACGTTGGAATTGATTTCGATGGAAATGGAGATGGATATGAAAATGAAGATAAATATGTAAAAAAGGAAGGGTCAAAAAATCAATTACATAGAATTGAATATAATTCTATGTGTTACATCATAGAAATCATTTCTACCCATTTTGAATTTCATTTCCATTTTCAATTCCACCTCCCAATTCTATCATACTAAATATAGGAAATGAATTCCATGTCCAATTTCACCATACCAAACATCCTATGGTGTTGGATGGGCTTTTATTAAAATTTATGGGTATTTTTGTGCATAATTTTTGTTTAAAAAAAAACTAATTTTGAGAGTTCACATAAGGGTTAAGGTATGATTTTAGTAATGAATTTTTCGATTCAAACATTTGATACAATTAAATTTTAAAAGATGTATAAGGAGACATAATTATTTTTAAAAATTGTGCAAATTTAATAACTCTGTTGAATAAATTTATGTGTGATTCACTTATTCTCTGCCTAGCTTTTTAACAGATGTTTGTGTTAATTTAACGGCATTGCTAGAATTGTATCAATTATAAAAGATCTTGTTCCATTCAAAACTTACATGTTTTTCATATTCAGGAGGAAATACTTCATCGCTAAAATCTGAATTTTGAGATGTTGGCGAGAAATAGGCAGCGTGAGGTGGGGAAAAGGGCGGAGAAATTAAAAAGGAAACACAAAGGTACAGTGGCTTAGTGGAAGTGGATAGTGTGCCGGTTGAAAACGCGGTAGATAAGTACTTTTACGTAAGTCAAGGTAAATATGTAAAGAAAATTATCTCGTTTTACGAAAAAATATTATTAAACATACGTTTAACTTTTGCCACCGCTACACTAAATAAGCCGAGTAATATGGGAAATATCAACACGCTGCGGAGAATACTAGTTAGTAGCCAACTCAAAGTCAAATACTTATGTTTCGAAAAGTAAAAACAAAAAAATATTTGCCTTTGCCTCTTTCTTCAATTTCATGAATGCGTGAATGGTAGGGACCACATTCACAATCGCATAGTCTTGTTAAAAACCCTAGAAATGAAATTGAAGGTGGATAACTACTAGTTTTTTTTTAAATTTCCATGATATTTAAATTTCACTGGAAAAAGGTGAATATTATATTTTATAAAATTACAATGCGAATATTTGGCAATCACATTTAAAATTAGATATATACAAACTGAAATAAAACTTCTCTAAGATATTTACCTCGATGTAAATGAAATCATTCTTCCAATATATTACCAAACATATATATATATAAAACTTCTCTAATCTATCTGGAAATAGCTACTCACTAGTCATAACGGTCAGAGTTCGCATAACCCCCCTACAACCCGTAATACGGGTTGGGTCTGCGAGCCCAATTCCAGCCCGCCACCCTCAACCCGCGGGTTGGCGGGTCAGTCCGCCTAACCTGTTTTTGAAAGAGAATATTATAAATATGCAATCAACCTATACACTAAAATCTCTTCCACCTGTCGGCTCACCTATTTTCGGCTTAACATCGGCTACAGACCCAGAACACTGTTCATAAGGAGCTGCTCCGCTGGCAAGGATGGCTTATTTCGGGCTCCGCGCTCGAAAGAGAGAAAGGGGTGTCTTGCTTTTCAACTAGAAATGTCTCTGCACAGTATTTGATAATGAAGCACGCTTCCACCCAGCTGCACAGAAGTGACGCCTACATATAGGTTGCTGAGCTTTGAGTTGCCATCGCTTCTTAATCGCACAAATCCACTGTGCAGGACATATAGGTTGCTGAGCTGTTGGTTGCAATCATCACTCCTACATATCCACATTAATCCGAATATAATAATCCTTTATCAATTATCAATCAATCAATTATCAATTAATATATTAATGTATCAACCTAAACTATAAAATCTCTTCCACCATTACTGTTCACAAGAAAAAAATTCTAATTTTAAAAATCCCGCCATAACTTTTCATTCAAACTGTTCACGCCGGTCAATTTTTTTCCAAAAGGTCTGTTTCTCGTGCGTTCGTCAGATTCTCTCTTCTCTGATCTCTCTCAGCTCTCAGTCTCTCTTCCTCACTCTCTCAGCTCTCAACTCTCTCTTCGTGATCTAGCGCTCACCCTCACCGTTCCTTATCTTCTTCTCTCGCCGTCTCTCCTCCCTCGAGAAGCCACCGATGGTCTGTACAACCGGTGAGAGCTAGATGACTAAAATGTATGCCATGAGGCTTCATGAACAACTCGACTAGGATGTATTATGGTTCTGCACATCTTCTTTCCTATATCCACCGTCCATGACAAATGTGGGCCCTGCAAGCGGCGCAGGGCGTGCTGGAGATGGTGGTCATGGTAGATCGAGGTCTGCGGAATGGTCAAAAAGGGAGATGTCGAGGAAGGCGGCGTTAGGGTTTAGGGTAAGTGAGGTGCTGCTTTGCTTGATTTCGTTTCAGTTGTGGCTGCTCATAAAACCCAAGGTTAGAGTGGCTACTCCTTTGATCGCTACAAGGAATACATGTATTCTTCTCTTCAAATTAATAGCATCAACTTGTACCATTGCCTTTTCTTTTTTGTTATTAGATTGAACTAGAATTTACTTCCCGCACGATGCTCGAGTAGATTTCATTTTATTGTATTTTTAAAAAGATATCGCATCATAAGCACCGTCAATACAATATATTTATATAACTAACCCCAACACTGTCAAAATAAACCTAACATTTAGTTATGTAACAAAAAAGTTAACATTTAATAGTAAATCAATTATGGACTCTATTGCATAATATCCAAATGATATGCAATTACATTGAAATCATTTTGCTCACCACTTGAAACTGCAAACATCAAATTGTATCCAAAAATAAGATTTCAAGTTAGAGATAAAAAATTCAAGGACTTGCTGACTATAGGGGAATTAGAGAAAGACTGATATCAAGTTTTCCACAATAATTCAAAAAGACTTGCTGACTATAGGGAATTAGAGAAAGACTTGCTGAGCATCACTTTACAATAATTCAAAAAAAAAAATTCAATACTAAGGCCTAAACCATCTAAAATGCCTAATCCAAGATCCTAAAAATCAAGTTCAACAAAAACTCCTTACACTTACTGAAATTTTAATATGCCAAACTTTTTCATACTCAGTGGCCATGCATCTTTATGCATCTCCAAAAAAAATTAAAAAAAAAAAGAACACACACACACAAATGCATACATGATTAAATACATGAGGCATTACACTGTCATATATAAAACCAAAATACCATAGGCTATAGTGACATGAAACATGACTTGTTTTGATATCAGAACAAAAAGTCAGATGACCAATGCCTAATATGGCAGCAATATCCTAAATCATTTAAGGAAAAAAATCTTTCGGGACAGTAGTACAATAACAATAGACTACAATATTCACGAAATCAATTAAACACCAACTAATGGTGTAATAGAGAGGCAGTTGTTTCACCAACCTGTCATTTAGAAAAGCAAGGCTAAGTGCTGAAAGAAATGCAGCTAAAATGGCTAGTGGCCTCCGAAGAAAACCCAATACTACAATCAAAACGTAAAAGTTCGAGTAGGGAAGGTATATATCAAGTGGAAATGAAAACAACTATTAATTGTGTTCACTTACTGAGAACAGAAACAATCAAAAGGAAGTAGTTGGTCCGGTAGCTGCAAATACATGCATAATCATCATTATTTACACAATAATATCATAAAATTATAAAAATTAGGAATAGCAATTATAGCTCTTGTCAATAGTAATAATTCTAAAACAAAGAACTAAGCATTACCTAAATGTAAAAGGGAGTGGGGGAGGGGAAAGGAAACAAAGGCACACCCTAGTTTTGCTGTGGAAATTTGTCCAAATTATTAAGTCCAAGAACTAAAAATTATCATGGAACTTAAAAAAAATTAGCTATGAATAAGTAGATAAACAAACGAAGGAAGGCATGATAACGTAAGCTGGAGCAGACATAGTATCATCAATCATGTGAGGAGGAATATAGGATACTATACAGAAGGAAGCAAAGGGGAAAAGGGAAAATAGATCAGGGAGAAGACTCCTTCTGTGGTCGCAAGAGTATCAATTGAATCCATACTTGATGTTGATTAGAAGGGTAAGCAGAGAGGATAACAAATCTAACAGCCAATTAAAGCAATGTTCCCCTTAATAGAGGGAGTATAATGCCGAATGCAAGAGAGGCATAGGAAAAACTTGTCAAGCAAACCAAAATCATAGTGGGGTTCAATGAAACTTCCAAAAATAAAATATGATTAACACAGTTTTTCCATTGCCAGGGAAAAATTAACATGGGAATAAAAACGAAATAAAAATAGAGTATCAAAAAATCGTTGAGTCAAAAACCAAGTCGAACTACCTGCTTTGCTTGGACCTCAGGGCCAATAGGTGATCATTTTTCGCCTGTCTTCAGGTTTGTCTTTTTGGGGCCAGGTTTATGCAAATTGGAGATTGAGCCATGCATTATGCATACAAATTTTATCAAGCTCAAGCATTATTATGTTGGGGGATGGAAGGCTTGAAACAATAATAAAGACAAGTGCCGTTCACCAACGGATTGAGAGAAGGAGCTTCAAAATCGTAAGTATAGGAAATCTGCAAGGATGCTAAAAAAATAAAAGGCATAGAACACATGATACTTTACACACAATTCAACGTGTGATAGATAGTCATAAATATCCTCATTCAACACGGTTCAAGTGCAGCTCTATTCAAGTCACCAATGAGGATCATAAGAAAAATACAATCTAAGGTACTTAATTTGTTCCATTGAAAGAAAGTTGGTTCTAATACGTAGATGGTCGTAAGCTTCAAATTCTATTCCTTCTCTCCACCACTTGAAGCTGGCTCATAGCTATTCATGGTCTCCGACCCTGGTTTCTGCTGCTGTGCCTTAAAGGAGCCATGTTCCCTTCATGCCGTGATCTACCCCGTTGTGGTCTTCCCTTGTATCTATCACTCCCACCTTCATTCGGTTGTTCTTCTTTAGACTTCTGAAACCTAAACTGCGGCCTAGGGATTACTTTCCCATCAACAAATAAATCACCTGAAATCCACACAAAATTGTTCATGACAACCAAAGTTAACAAAAGAAAAGGGATTTAAAAAAACCATGATAAAGTCGTCCACACACCTCCATAATCTTTGTTGCAAATATCCATGTATGAATCCGGCAATACCCAAAGAACACCAAGCAACCCTGTCAAGGCAGAAAACTTTCAAATAATAATAAGCATATGTGGAATGAAACGCTTACAAAAATGCTTGCAATTCTCATTTAGAGCTCAAAATTCATCAGAGTGACTGATACTGGTGCTCTAACATCAAGCTAATAAATATTTCAATGATAAGATTGCAAACAATTATTATTGTAACACAGTCAAAATTCAGCAAATTAGCATTCCCAACATGAGTAAAACGTAAACGCACCACAACAACTCAAATAGGATAATTTCGCAAAGTGGCCAAAAAATTCAGAAAAAAATGAAACAATCAATCAACGGAGCCGTACCTTTCATTTTTGCTGAAAGCTCTTCAGAAATCTCGGCACCAAAACCTGTATACGGCGTAGTAGCCACAGAGTATATTTTCTTTTTGGCTTCCTCCTCACTACAACGGAAAACATCACAGAGAGAGAGAGAGAGACCACAGAAACCATCTTCGATCTGCGACAAAGTGATAAGCACTTTAAATAATTCAATTTACCGAAAGAGAAATAACATTCAGATCTATTAAAAGTGGATCTAAATAAATTAAACGTCAGTAATCTCTATCTTTCTAGTTTGATGGCATGACACAAACTGATCACTCCATGAACACAGGACAGTCAATATACATCCATCCATAAAAAGGCCTTTACATATCTCAAGAAAAGTTGCTGTATTATTATACAGATATTTCAACTAAAAAAGAATTGAGCTATCATTTCGAAGAGGCGCTGAAACCTGTTTTGATTTGTCTGATTTAAATCACGTCTTCGGTCCAGTAGCTGGCCGGTGCGAGTCATGGAGTGTACGGAGCTCAATATTTCACAACCCAGGCTTCGGAGCAGAGATGGTGAGAGCTGGATCGGAGCTCAATGGGGTTCATCGCCTCGCGAGAGAGAAGAACAGCGAGCTAGCCGGTTCTTAAAGTGAGGGGGAACTCCATCGTCGACTCTCCGAATCACACAGCTCAGGAAAAGGGTCGGCGAGAGTTTTGGCATTTGAAATGGAAGAGAGACTGGATTAACGAAGCAGAAAATACCTCTACCTAGAAAGAAGGGGGTTTTGGCATTTGAAATGGAAGAGAGACAACAGGTGGCTTCTTGAGGAAGGAGAGACGGCGAGAGAAGACAAGCGACGGTGAGCGCTGAGACTACGAAGAGAGAGTGAGAGATGAGATATGGGAGAGTGAGGAAGAGAGACTAAGGCTATGTTTGGTTTGATGGAGAGGAAAGGGAAGGGATGGATAAGAGAGGATGGGAAGGGATGGAATGTCATAAGGTTACTTCGTTTGGTTTAGTTAGAGAGGAAGGAAAAGAGAGGACTTTTAATGATCTTTTGTTTGGTTCAGGAGGGGGAGGGAGGGAAATTAATGGTCAATTTACCATTTTACCCTTATATGTTGATTTATATTTATTTACTTATACAATTTATTTAATTTAATTTTCACTCATGAAAATTAATTACTCATTCTATTTAATTAATTAAAACAATTGTTAAGGTACTTGTCTAATATAATTTATTTAAATAATTAAAAATAGGAATTATATGTAGCTTAATTTCACAATACTTAATTTATGTTTAACTTATCATCTTAATCCAACTTATAACCGGCAAGACGTTCGAAGAGCAAAGGAGGAAGAAAATGTTGATTAACTAAACTGCTTCTAGAAAGCAGAGGAAAAGGTTAAGAAGCGATGCGTTTTAATTTATCAGGGTTATGGATGGAAATATAATAAAATTGATAGGGGTAAATTAGTCATAATTTTTGGTTTCCCTCCAAAAAACCCCAATTTGGAGGGAACCAAAATAAGGGGAGGGGAGGGAATGAAGGGGTATATTTTGGATCCCCCTCCAAAATTTTAAACCAAACAAGGGGAGGGATTCATTTTCCATCCCCTTCCATTCCCTTCCCCCCAACCAAACAAGCCCTAAGAGCTGAGAGACGCACGCAAAGATAAATTGATGAATACGACATTCAAATTCAAATTTTGAATTTTGAAATATGAACAGAAATATAGATAAATGGAGGGAAGGGGAAAGCATTTTGCTCTGATCCAGAATCTTGAGCGAAGGACGCATTCAAGGGATATACAAACGGACCAAGACGGTTTCTTGGAGAAAAATCTGATGATAAGGGGAAAGCAATTGTGCACAAAACTTGAAAAGGTTGAAAGTGGTCTTGCTTTTGTCCCTTTTGTCCTCTCATACTGTGGTGGTAGGGCTAGCTATTATTTAATGATCGGCTGCACGGAGCCCCATGAGGTAAACAAATAGCCATGGTATTCCTTAGGAACAGTGATCTGTGTCTGAAGCTGATATGGAGCCATGGATGAGGTGAGCCGATGGTGGAAGAGATTTTAGGGTATAGGTTGATTTTGTTCTCACACAATTTCGTTTACGTTTATAAGGTGAAGATATCCCGCCTATGCAGTTGAAAGGTGTATTCAGATGTATAATGCAGTTGTACGATTGTCTTCTGACTGAGGTGTATGAACGCTGTAAGAAGGGAATAAGCTTGGCAAATCGCTAGAACAGTAGTTTGGCATTCTTTTGTTATGATCTTTTTATCATTATCGAGCCTCGCCAAATTTTTGAATTGGTATGCTTTATGCTAAATTCTATATCTCTCCCTTATGGTGTAACTATTATATTATTGCAGTCGTATTTGTACATGTATGCCAACTACTCTCTTTGAACCTTAAATAAATGGCCTTTGCATATTTCACCCAAAATATGTTTATGACATATTACAATACAGGTTTATAATATTGGATTATGTCGTTATTTGAAGTTTGAAAATTAGTTTTATCACATAACAGGCCTTATGACTTGTGAATGTGAACTATACAAGCAATTAGTGCCTTCATGAGTATTTACGTTGTTCAGTTGTTTTACTTTCTATAAGCATTACATTATGGAGATGTCTACGAAGCTTAATCATAAAATATAATAAGATAGTCTATCCTCATGTAGATTCAGATGTTAATGCACCTTTGCCCTGCACACTAATTTATCGTCCCTGGATAACTCTTAAAATATGGAATAGCTGAACAACTTTTTCATGGTCAATTTATCGTCCCTTTTTTATATTAAGTATCTTAGCTTGGGTGAATCTTTTTGTGTTTGTGTGTGTTTATAGTGAATCTTTTTATGTTTGTGTGTGTTTATAGTTTTTGTAAAGTACAACTGCAACCAATGTTGATCTCCTATGGAAAATCTTTTTGTGTTTCTGTTTTTTTCTCAGGTTGACCTTTCAACTTTTGGTGAAGGTCAGTTTTTTCTGTTTCTGGTGCACAGAAAGTTTTGGTTTTTTGGTGATGTGAATAGACAAGGATATGAAATTTGAGAGATAATCTAATTAAGGGAAAGAAAGAGGATCAGATAAAGTAATGAGCCTGTGAATATATTGATAGAGCTCTGCTATAAATATCAATGCAATAGTAGAAAATGAATGCAAGAGGATAGGGATGGAGGAAAATACTGAGGTTTTGC
>JANTPZ010004189.1:0-13040 GCA_025593235.1 Vachellia pachyceras
GAATAGTTTAAAAGTTTCATTTTAGAGGTAAAAATATAGTCCAAGTAAATCTAGAATAATCATCAACAATTACAAGGGTATACAGATTTCCCCCTAAACTTTTCACGCTGGCTGGACCCATTACATCCATATGAAGTAATTCAAGAGGCCTTTTTGATGAAAGCTCTGTTTTAGATTTAAAAGTTGATTTGGTTTGTTTTCCTAACTGACAGGCATCGCATACCAAATCATTCTTGAATTTGAGTTTTAGAAGCCCTTGAAGTAAATCATTTCTGATTAATTTGTCAAGTTGATGCATGTTCACATGTGCTAATCGTTTATGCCATAGGTGAGTTTCATCAGCTTGACTAATTAAACAGGAGTTTGTAAAATTCTTTTCTAACTCAATAGTATAAAGTTACCGTCTCTAGGGGCTCTGAGTTGGATGTTCAGCTTTTCTTTATTGATGGAAAGATCTTTCTTGCTGATGATGAAGCATTCCTCATAGTCAAATATCACCCAGTTTCCTTTGTCTGTGCTTTGGCTCACACTGAGGAGATTGTGGCATAATCCTTCCACATGATACACATCCTTTACAGAAGTTCCATTTGTGTTGGCAATTTCTCCAACTCATGTAATTCTTCCTGATTGATTTCCTCTGAAGCTTACTTTTCCTCCATCTTTTGCTTGCAAGATGACAAATATGCTTTTATCACCTGTCATGTGTCTTGAGCATGCACTATCAATGTACAACTTATTTGCCCTGGATGCTTTAAGACAAATCTGCAAAAGATTCATTTGACAGTTTCAGGTACCCAAGTTTTGTTGGGTCCTCTTAGGTTAGTGTTTGGTGCCTTTACGTGCCTAATACTTTGTTTCTTTTGAAATAGCATGATAAATTTTTATGCCCCTTTTTGTTACAGTAGTTACAGAAGGCATAAGGTTCAGATGAATGCACATCTTTTCAAAAGTATTTTAGATAACTCATGTTACCTTTCCTTCTCTTCCCCTTTTTGAAATCAGTTTGAGGATGATATCCAATACCACTTCGATCATTTGTGACTTTTTGATTTTTCAAAATAACATGAAGCATCTCACTACCATGAGTAAACTTTTCAAGAGTTTTAGATAGCCGTTCATTTTCAGTTTTTAATTCATGACATTCAGAGCATTCAAGATTAAGAACAGATTTCTCAGCTGGTTTTTCTAATTCTTTTACTTTCTTTCTTAGAAAAGATAATTCCTTTAGCAAATTTTAACAACTCTATATGCATGCTATCATATTCATCTCGTAATTCATTATAGCTAGGTTCAGTATATACCTCCTCTGTTTCTGATTCTTCTTCTTGAGCTACTAAACAGAGATTGGCTTCTTCTTCAGCTTCACTTTCTTCTTCATCTGAGCTGTCTCCCTAGAATCCTGACACATATGCTTTCTTCTTTTTGAAAGATTTGAATTTCTTTTTCTTTACTCTGATTAGCAAGCTGTGGGCAATCAGCACGAAAGTGACCAGGTTTGTTGCATTCATAGCAAATGACTTTGCTTGATCCTCCTTTGAATAGCCTTTTCATTCGTTAATCCTTACGACACCTTCTTCTGAACTTTCTTACAACCATTGCAAGTTCCTCATCTTCTACATCTCCTTCTTCTTCTTCTTCTTTAGTTTCTGACTCTTTCTCCTTTTCTTTTATAGTTTTGAGAACCAGACCCTTCTTCTTCTTTTGCTTCTATGTTAGATAGCTCCTTTTTGAATTTTTACTTGCTTTCATACTCAACAAGACTTCCAAATAAGGCTGCCACCGAGGTCATTGATTCTCCACGGGATTCTTCTATGGCTATAACATTGGCTTCCCATTTGCTGGACAAGACATTTAAGATTTTTCTTACCTGAGTACGTTGATCATATGTTTTGCCCAATGCTACTAGCTTTTTAATGAAATAAGTGTGTCACATTTGGAATTCTACAATGGTTTCTTCCTCTCTCATCCTGAGTAGATCATACCCGGTGGTAAGCATGTTAACTCTGCTTTCTTTCACAGCTTCTGTTCCTTCATAGGCTATCTCCAATGCATCCCACATATGTTTTGCTGAAGGTAATGTGCAGACTTTGAAGAAATCATCTTCATTCAGGGCTGCTTGCAGCATCATCACAGCTTTTCTATTGAGAAGCAATTTCTTTTTGTCTTCTTCATCAAACTTTGCTCGTGGCTTGGAATTAGTTGATCCTTATCTTTCTTCATAGGAATGAAGTTTCCTATTTCAAAGACATCCCATAAATCAAAGTCAGTGGCCAAGATAAAGTTTTGGAACTTGATTTTCCAGAAATAAAATTCCTAGCTGTTGAAAGCTGGTGGTCTGGTGATTGATGCTCCGTCAGCTATGATGTGTTCGCCAAATCCTGCCATGGATCTCCCTTAAAACTGTTAAGTTCTTTAGACAAGAGACCTGCTCTGATACCAAATGTTAGTGCGGGATTTGACCAAGAGCGGGTGAATTGGTCAATTTAAAAATTAAAGTGAAAATCAGAATATTAAAACAATTTCACCGAGCTGAGGGATGAGCAGATGAACACGAGAAATTTATACTGGTTTGGTCCTTCAGACCTACGTCCAGTCCTCAGAGCACCTCAGAGCTTTTCAATCCATTATCCAGCAATAACCGAGACTAACACAGTCTTTAGAATGGAGAATTGCACTCCCCCTTACTCAATGCAATGAAACAGAGTCTCACACTCTGTTTTTCCACAAATTCTCAACCCAATTGATTTAAGGTCCCAACCTTGAATTTCTCTCAAATTTACAGAAGGTATTGCTTAAATGAACTCTCTCAAAGAGTAGTTAGCAAATGATGAAGCTCATAAAAGAATATTGAAACTTTGACAGAGAATGCAATAAATGCTTTGAATGCTCGTAAAATGTTCGTTATCTTCTTCTCTGCAATAAATTCTGGTGCTTTTATAGATGAGGAGTAATGAAAAGCCGTTAGAGACATTTAATTACCCGTTACTCTCATCAACCACCTCTTCGTTTTCGCCATTAATGCTTCATTACATGCTTTACGGGAATGTTGGCGATAACGGCTTGATTCATGTTGTTTGTCTGAAAGTAGCATACACAGCTTTTTCTTCTCCCATGATTTTGTGTATCTGCATTTATGATAGCAGGTGGGATTCAAACGTTGTTAAGCACGAATAAGGAAAGATGCAGAAAGTAGGTAAAAGATGTTAGAGAAACATAGCCGTTGGGGAAAATAATGCTCGAGTGTTTGTTTCATAATACTTGAGTGATGATCAAGAATTTTTGAATTTTATAACACAAAACTCGAGTTTTGAATGAAAACTCTCGGGTTGATTGATGAAAACATTTAGTGCTTGAGTATCGTAATGTGAATACTTGAGTGTTGAGAACACTTTCTGTTGCTACTCGAGTTTTCTGATGCGAGTATTGAGTTTGTTCATGAAAGAGAGCCCAATACTCGAGTTTTGAATGTCAACTCAAGTTTTGACAACACTTCTACCATAACTCAAGTGTTCAGAATCAAGTATTGTGTATTTTCAAAAATTGTGCATGATACTCGAGTGTTGATACCATAATACTCGAGTGTTGTTACTTCTCCTACTATTACTCGAGTGTTTTGATGGAAGTGTTATGTTTTGAGAAAAAGAGTGCTCGATACTTGAGTATTCAAAAGTCAATACTTGATTGTTGACAACACTTTCACCAAATATTCGAGTGTTGTGCTTGAAGTGTTGACTTACGTTTGAAACCTTTACCCGATACTCGAGTGTTTGAAAACTAGCACTCGAGTGTTGACAACACTTCCTCCACAACACAAGTGTTATGCTTAAAGTTCAAGTATTTGACTCAATACTCGAGTATTCAGAAATCAATACTCGAGTGTTTCCAATACTTCCATCTGTAACTCGAGTATTCTTCTTCAAGTGTTAAGTATTCCTTTGAAAACAAAAATCGATACTAGAGTATTACAACACAATACTCGAGTGTTGTCAATACTTTAATAAAATAGTTGAGTTTCATGCGAAAGTATTCTGATTTTAACACCATTACTCGAGTGTTTCAAAACATCACTTGAGTGTTTGCAATACTTCATCTTAATACTTGAGTTTTCACTTAAAGTGTTGAATCTAAAAAACATTTTATCTTACAATACTCGAGTATTAAAGTTCAGAACTCGAGTATTATCAACACTTTCAATAAAAAAACTCAAGTGTTGTATGAAAGTATTGATTTTTGACTTATGAAAAACCTTGATACTCGAGTATTAAAGCACAGTACTCGAGTATTCTCAATACTTTCATACAAACTTGATGACTTGATCACAGAACTTGAGTGTTTCACTAAGAACACTTAATCATCAACAATTTAAGCTTTATGATTCCTGAAATCATTTTGTTATCATCAAAATAAGGTCTCAACACAGCCCAACATATGCTTTATTTATAGGGTTTATTCGAATTTTAAATATATATATGTTGAAATTCGAAATTACACAATATTATGTAAATAATATTTGTGTGGGTTAGTTTAATGTCTGATCTATTTGATAAATTAAATAACTAGCATTAATTTAATTTATAAAGATAAATTAAATTTGTTGGCTTAATATTTGGATTAGTCAAATGGATATGATTTGATCAGATCAATTTAATCCAAATTAAGATTGTAGAATTCAAATTTCACATTTTGAATTTCAAATTTCGAATTTCAAGATTGGATCTTGAATGTTGGAACTGCAAGATTAGATATTGAATATCCTTTTGAAATTCGAATTTCAAGATTAAATCTTAAATATCCTTTTGAAATTTCGGATTCCAAGATCATATCTTGAATATCCTTTGAAATTTCAAATTGTAAGATTGAATCTTGAATATCCTTTTTGAAGTTTCGGATTGCAAGATTAGATCGGAAGCAAGAGCGCGGAAGGTTATGGAATCTGAAAAGATCTAGACGCAAAGGAAGGGACAATTTTGAAACGCAAAAAGGTACGCCTTCATCTCCTCGATGTAAACTCCTTTGATAGATCCGTATTTGGGATTAGAAAATTTTAAATTCCACTGCGTGTACGTTCTAATTCCAATAGTTTTGATGATTTTAATGTTTCTAATGGCTTTAAAATGAAGTTTTGTGTAGGCCATAATTGAGCTCAAGTTTTGGAAAGCATTGGAAACTAATAAGACAAGTTTAAGTGCTATAAGGTTTATGTAATTCAAGGGGAAGTTTAAGGGAGTTTTACATTGATTTTTATATTGGAAATGTCTTGTGTTTAATGGCTATAATGTTATGAATTGTGTAGGCAAGATTTTGGTGCAAGGGATTAATTTCCCAAATGGTCAAGAAATCATTCAAGCTGAAGGAAAATTTAGAGCTAAAGGTAGCAAGACCATCTAACCCTAATCTAAGTTGTTTTGAAAATAATTGATGAAATATGCATGACTTGTTGAAAATTGATGATGATAAAGGTGTGAATGTGTACTTTATATGCTATGGCCATTTGCATTTATATGTTACATGTTGCACTTTTATACATTCACACATATGCTTAAAGTTGTCATGCAATTTGTGAAATGTGTTGGATAGTTTTGCTATTGAGATTTCCAAAAATCTCATTATCCCCCAACCAACCATGTAGGTACATCACAAACATGGGTAAAAGCAAAGTACATGGTGATTGAAGATGCCATGTGATAATATTGCTTGTGAAATTATGCACAATGTTTGGAATTTAAATTTGATTATGTTGTGTAATATGTAAATTAAATTTTTACATATGTGGTAGCCATGAAGTAGTGAATGTATGCTTTAGATATTAAAAAATGCATGGTTGATCATGATAAAAAGAAGCCTAAAAGATAGCATGTCAAATTATGAAGTTAGAAAGTTATAATTTTGACTAATTGTCCAATGTAAAGTTGGTCAAATCTCCTACTTTGACCTGTCAAGAAATAGAGCAAATGAACTCTAAATGAGTTAAAATTTTCCTGAAAAATAGTTCACATTGCAAGATTTTAAACAAGCTAAAGAAAACTGTATTTGGAGTTTTGTACAGAAATTTATGATGTTTCAAATTTGAAGAAAATCAACAAAAATATGGGAAAAATGAAAAATTGCCAAATGAACAATACATTTTTAAGCATTAAAGTGTATCAATTGGGCAAGCTAATGACTCAATGAGTATTTTTCCCTTATAGAGGAACTTATAAGCTTCAAATAGAAATTGGAAGCACTCAATTTTGATTTTTCTAGAATCAGTTATGAATTTTCAAAATTGGTCCAAAAAACTGTGAATAGTAACTTTCAAAAGATGAAAGTTTTCATTTTGAATCTTTTGGACCTTATAAGCAAATTGAGGCTTCCCTTTGGTTCCAAATCAATATAAAATGAAGCTAAAGGCAAGGTTAAGGTGTGTTACACATATGGCCATAGCAAAAAATAGCACATTTCACACTTCATCATCATAATTTTCTAAACAAGTCATGCACAATTTTCTAAACAAGTCATGCACAACTTAAGGTTAGAAGATTTTGCTACCTTTTTTCTCTTAATTCCCTTGAATTCAAATCCTCTCTTGATGGCTTTTCCCAATGATTTCTTTGGGCTCTTGGCTTCCTAAACATCATATACTGACTCTCATAAATTTCCAGCCACCAATAAAGGCCAAGAAAAATAAAAAAAAACGCAATATTCACATATTGCTCTTACAAGCCCCTTAAATTTTGGAAAATTGTTCATTTGTTTTCCAATGCTTCCAAAATTCTTTTCTTACTTTTACCCTACATAAAACATCATTTTAGTGCTATTGCAAGCATTAGAATCATCAAAATCCCATTCCCTCTATTTCTTTCAATTTTTCGAAAAAAAAAAACAGAACCTAAGAGGGAAATTTGGGTTTTCAAATTTTCTCATGTGTTCTTGCCTTTTCCATCTTCCAAATCATGATTCAAGCATCATGTGACTCAAACACATTTTCCCCCCTCAAGATTTCAAATAGATAGCATCTCCCCCAACTCTTAGGGTTTCCAAAAATTTCCACAACAACCAAAATAACCAACGACAACCATCAACCTTTAACAAACCACTCTTTACTACTCAAGAAAGAACTTGCAACCTTTTACTACCTCAAAAACCTTCTTTTCAATTTCATACCTTGAAACCCTAACTTTCCATCTTCAAAAAGAGGGCTTTGATAAAGGAAATCAACCATTAGAGAGGTAGTAGAAGTTGCAAGGAGTAGAGAAATGGAAAGAGTTGGTGGTTTGGATGAGTTACCTTAAGATTGTGTGAAGCTTCTTCTTCCTCCTCCTCTTGAAAAGTGGCATCTTTGGCTTCAGAGAGGAGAGAAAATTTTCAGACCAAGGAGAGAGAAAAGTGGATGGTTTTTGGGAGCAAATGGAGTGGATTAACTACTTATAATGTCTCTTGAAAAATTGTGCGAATGAGAATGAAACTTGGGGACCAAGTTGGAAAATACTTGGTTGTGGTTGTGTCACTTGTCCTCTTTTTATTTCCTTAGGAAAAAGTGATTTATGCCTTCCTTTAAAAGCTTGGTTGGGCTGACTGGCTCCCAGACTATCCGGTTACTTAATTCGGTTACACGCTTTTCCGTAAAGTAACCTTTATCCAGGTAATTACCTTTTTACTTTATCCGGGTAATTCCCTAGGCCTTCTTCCTAGGTGGTGTCATGTACTAGCCCAAAGAATCCCCTGGTTTTCCTCATAACTTGTCAGGATCCTCAATTTACGTTCCTTGATTTATGTGACACATCGTAAAACGTGCTTCCAGCGGCCAATTTGACTTAAAGGCATGGAAAATTTCTATATTTTTCTTGAATACTCCAGCCCTTTTCCATTCCTCAAATTTCTACCCAGATTTTCCGTAATTAATTTTCTAAGAAAATCCTTTTTTGGGGCTTTCGGGCACTGATGTTCTTCGTACTACGAAATTGCCCGCACCACCGGGTAATAATTTTATTAATACTTTAGGACCCAACTAAACTTTTCTCTGTTCGGTTCTTCGGCGTTTAAGGACTCCTGCTACCTCGATTAATTATTTCTCAGTCTTTTAGTCCTCTAAAAATCCTTAATTACATAAATGCCATTGTATTCCTTTCTCTTTATTACTTTCCACATATTTAAGAAAATGCCACTACCTTTCTTACTTCTCTCTTAATTACCAAAATGCCATCACTTTTTCTACCTTTTCTTAATTCCAACCTTACCCTTGGTTGACTTTGACATTTCTTGTCAACTTTGACTTTTTGGTCAATTGTGACCTTTGGGTTGACTTTGACTTTTTGGTGGACTTTTGACCAAATTACCAAAATGTCCTTATTATTTGATGACATTTTGCATCCTAGGCCTTTTTTATTCAAAATGACCATTTTACCCTTGTCATTTGTGCCAAATGACCATTTGCCCTTAAAATCCTTAAGACTAGGGACTTAATCAATCACGATCTTTCTTGTCTAGAGGCATTTTCCTTTCTATATTTCCATATCCATGGGCATTAAATCATCACATAATTTACCGGCTTATCCTCTTTTTGCACTCGTAGGAATATACGGATATTACATTTCTCTCCCCCTTAAAATAAATTTCGTCCTCAAAATGTACATACCTCATGTACTTAATTCTGGCATCTGTTCTTCGCATTCTCTTTAATTTCCCATGTTGGTTTCATCCGGCATCATTCCTTTCTATATACCTTCGATTACTAGATTCGGATTTCGCCTTCTAATTGGGAAATGTGAGGGACATTACATTTAAGCCCAGACTTGGCGTAGAGTCAATCGGTAACTTATAAGTCCAATATACTTTATACTGAGCTTTCTGATTTAAGCTCTAGTCAGCATAACAGAGATCCATATGTCCTGCCATACTAGGCCCTATGAAGCACTGCTCGGACACTAGAATGATAGTTGTTACCATAAACAACATCAGCTAATGAAAAATACACATTCCAGTTCCCTTTCAACTCCAAATTCTATGCTGTTGATATATCTCCGAGTGGCTAGATTATTCTTTAATAACCACTTTTGTTTATGTTGCCAGAAATATGGCAATTCCGTCGATCGGTCCACAATTATCCAACCGGCACTAGTATTCATCTTTTCTAGCAATTTCTCACTGACTTCCATCATAACACTATCCCACTTCCATTCTGGAATAGACGAATGTCTCAACATCCCTGGTGGCTTTTGTTACTCTGCCTCCACTCTCAGTGTAATACACCATATCTAAAAAGTTCTTTTATGGAACCATTATTGGGTCTTAAATAGTTTAAAAAGTTAAAAGAAATCAAATCTGAAAATTTGATTTTTAAAAGTTACTATTCATTGAATTTTGGCCCAAATTTGAAAATTTATAACTTATTCTAGAAAAATCGAAATTGAGTGGTTCCAATTTCTATTTGAAGCTTATAAGTTCCTCTATGGGGGAAAAAATACTCATTGGATCATTAACCTGCCCAATTGATACAGTTTATTTTGTGAAAAACTACTGTTAATTTGGTAATTTTTCATTTTTTTCCCAGGTTTTCCATGATTTTCTTCAAACTTTGGAACATCATAAATTTCCGTACAAAACTCCAAATCCAGTGTTCCTTGGTTCATGTTAAAGCTTGCAATATGAAATGTTATTCTACAAAAATTCAACTCATTTGGATTTCATTTACCTTGTTTCACATCATACCAAAGTATAGGATTTGACCAACTTTACAATCACCATTTAGTCAAACTTATTATTTCATAACTTCATACTTAGGCATTCATAAAAGTGCAACATGAGACACATAAATGCATATGGCTATAGCATACAAATGTACACATCCACACTTTCATCATCATAAATTCTCAAATCATGTCATGCATAATTCAAAAGAGATTTTCATCACAATTTAGATTAGAGTTAGATGGTCTTGCTACCTTTAGCTCTTAATTTCTCTTTAGCTTGAATGCTCTCTTGATCACTTGATGATCCAACTAAGCCATAAATTGTAAACTTAGGTAGTTGGTTAGCCTTGAAAATGGATCAAGAATATTAATTTTGATTTCCAAGGATTATACAGTGACAACCCTAGGGTCGTTCTCTTTGGAAGCTACTATTGCGTACCAATAATCCTTAGCTTGTGATGTAAATGCAATCAGTTGTGAAATCAAATTATGCTATGTACCTAAACTAATTACAAAATAAAAGTTGTTTTTGGTATTTTTTTTAGTGAGAAGGAAAGTAAAGAACAGATTGAAGTATGAAAAGGGTATGTGATGATAGTTTCCTCTTGAAAACGAATTGCACCATCATAGTTCGCAAAGGAATAGGGAAATCATTGACTTTCGCACTAAGTTTCGTAATAAAAAACCCCAACAACTCGCTGGGACAGAAATCTCATGAATTGAACTCCAATCCATAAAATCCTTTAAGAACACTTAGTATATGTACGGAAATCACAAAGTGACAAAATCAACTCCATACATTCTTGACTTTAAAACCAAGCACAACTAGGATGATATAAGAGAACAACAAGACTTCATTGAATAAGCAAAATGAACTCCATTTTACTTTGTCAATAACAGAACAACTCAATACACATTAATCCAAGTTTAGCTCAACCGAGACCAAGCATTTACATACAAATTACAAAGTCCAACTCGGAATCCAAGTAATCCATAATGCAAATACAGATTGAAAGTAAATACTCCCCTTTCGACACTTCAAACTTCAGCTCACTTCATCTTCAAAAGGATGGAGGTTGCTCATCTCCTCATGGATGATGGAATCGAGCTCAGCAATGATGATTGAGGCATAATGAATGGATGGATGGTGAAGAAATAGATGAAAAATAGGGTTGTGTGTGACTGGAAGGTGAAAATGTGATGAGTTTCTGCCTCCTTTCTCTTTTAGCTCTCTTCTCTGTCCTCTCTTCCCAGTCTCTCTTCGAAAATGACCTAATTTGGCAAGTAAAAATCTGGTACTGATTCACGATATTCACGGCGGTGAACTCGAGGTTTAGCCGTGGCGAACCTCTCCCGAGAGTTCATGCCTGATGATAGAACTTTGACCGCGACGAACTTCTCCACAGCTGCTTCCTCTTGCCTTTTGTATAGAGTTCCTGAAATGAAATAGCAAATATAGGCGGTATCACTTACTCATGATGGAATTTAAGCATAATAACATAATTATTCAAGGCATGTGTACCCAAAATCGCACTAATCTAAATCAACAACTCCTAATCTGAAATTAAGCACAAAAGGAACATGTATTGGCTAAAATTGACTCTAAGACTCTAGAAATTCAAGTAGAAAACTAATACTAATATAGCTCAATCACTTGGGAAACTAATTCCTTTCTCTAAAATCTTGCCTACATAATTTACAACATTATGGCCATTAAACATAAGCCATTACCAAGGAAAAAATCAATGTAAAACTCCCTTAAACGTCCCATTGAATTACATAAGCCTTAAGACATTAAAACTTGTCTTTAATGTTTACTAATGCTTCCCAAAACTTGACCTCACTATTACCCTACACAAAAACTCATTTTAAAGCCATTGGAAGCATTAAAATCATCAAAACAATACTCCTTCATCCACTTTCCAGATTTGTACGAAAATTGCCAAGTGAAGGAAAAGTGATTTTTTTTTCAAGTTTCCATAGTATGTAGCATCATTTTCTTGGAAATTTTCTTCTCTTCTTGCTCTTGTAAATGGTGTATTTTCTCTCCTTTTTGAGTGAGAAAACCGTGCAGAAAAATGAGGAAGAAGGAGGTGAATATTGTGTATTAAAATCTTCATTAAAAGGAATGGATGGTGTAGATTTAATCTCATTTAAGGAGGTTAATCCAAGGTCTCTCATTTAGCCAACCTTTAGCTCATGTGCTCTATTCTCATTGGTTACCATAAAGTGGTAATTATTAAGGCTAAAAATCTGGTTTGGGGTTTGGTTACACTAACCAAACCGGTTACCGTTCGGTTACTTCTACCGATTACAACTTTCACCAGTGAAAGTAACTTAACTCCAGTAAATTTTTCTCTAACCTTCTAGAGATATTTTATTCCTCTTTTAATCTCCATAATTCATTAACTAATATGGCAAATTATTTTCCCAAAAATACCCTTGAAATTCGTCCAAAAATAACAGGGTAATTTTATCTTGCCGAAAATCCTCAAAAACGTATTTCTGATTGGCAATTAACTTTTAGGACATTAAAAATTTCTATAATTTTCACTGATACTCTAGCCCTTTTCCTTTCATCAAATTAACTCATACTTATAGCCTCATAGTAGGCTTTGTAGAGTTATAACATTCCTTTCTGAACTTCAGCACTCCAATAGGGAACTTTTAAGTTTTCTCACTTCCCTTGGTTCTTCTGTGCTTTCATAGATTAGAGAAACTTTTACTTTACTTTTTAGATCTCACATTATTTAACTAGCCTCGTGGTCAATTACTCACAATTATACTGGAGGCTTTAAGCTTCAATCTGTGAAGCTTTCTGATATTCTTCACTTCTCAACTTATCTTTCTCTGTAACTGGCCTGACTATCACTCATTTAGGACTTACAGTTTTGATCTTTACTTTATTTACTTTCTGATGCGATCCAAGAAGCTGACTTATCAAATTCAAATGAGCCTCTACAAATTCCAAGTGGACCAATCACAAGAGAAAGAGCCAAAAGAATTAAGGAAGCATTGAATGGGCTTGTGCAAGAGGTTCTAACAAAACAAATGGCATTTGGATCAACAAATGAGTATGAAGACTCCAAGGACGTCATTAACTTGATTTGGGCTGAAAATGGACCTGCAAATCCTATTTTGGGCTTGGAGGCTTCAAATGAAAGGGCTTGGACCATGGGCTATCCATATGAGGATTCATTTGGGCCTAAATAATCACATTTTGGGCCTAAAATGCAGATCAGAAATTGCTTATTTATTTTATGCGAAAATTTACAATTTGAATTTCAAATTAGCTAGATTTTAGGATAGTATCAGTTTTAAAATTTGAATTTCAGAATTAGTTAGGATAGTATCTGTTTCTTCTACCTAGAT
>JANTPZ010004190.1:0-14587 GCA_025593235.1 Vachellia pachyceras
GTTACATCTTCGTAAAAAGAAACACCGGTGCTTCTCAGGGAGTGTGTAACATGAACTGTTTTGGTGGATACCCAACCAAAGGCAATCAAGAAACACCTGCTTTGAAGCTTGCCACTTCTATATAAGGCACACCCTCAGCAGTAGTGAATGGCAAATGATTTGCCATTTATCAGGAATAAATAATTGCTGCTGCTGCTTCAATTTGAAATACAACACTTATGTGTTATAGTATGTATGTGTAGGGTATGAATAACTAGTGCTGCTTCTATAAGAAGCACACTAGTTATGTTTTGTACTGTGTGTGTATTGAGTTTTAAAATAAATGGCAAACGTTTTTGTCGTGGAATAAATCTTATGTTTGTCTAATTTATGTTTACTTCACCTTCTAATGTTCATATTGAATTAAGGCTAATTGTTGCGCTCAAAGAACACGTAAAAGAAGATTTTGATGTTGTTTGTATGTGGATCATTAGTTTCTACGAACATAATGGAACCCAAATAAATCAGAAATAGCCCTGCACAAAAGGGAGTTTGTGGTAAAATTGAATTGCTCAGATAAAAAGGACAAAATAAAGTAGCGGGTGGCATGGTTGTATATATTTTGATGGAAACAAGTTTAGGATACTGATCTACCCTCCTTTTTCAAATCAAATTAATTCGTAATTTCTTATACAATCGATCAAAAGACATAACAAATAATGAACTTCTATGTAATATAACTGAGGCTTCTTAGTTATCCTCCTATATATCCTACAAGTATATGATATTCATGACCTAAATTTATTTATTATCAACACAAAAATAAAAAATAATTATGCTCATAAATGAATCCTTTCATGTATATATAATATGTAATCTTATTGATTATAATTTTATTTATATCAATGTGTCAACATTTATCAAGATCTATGATAAGTGAGAGTCAAATAATCATCGGCTACTAATACTTTTTTTTTTACAAATTACAAATACAAAAACCAATAGTTATAATTCAGGAAACTCTAAAGATGACCCAATTAAAAGACTATAAGAATCTAATTAATTATATATTTTTACGAATATAATAAACGATGGTGATGACCTTTTATTGAGGGGCTACAAATGAGATCAGATCATTATAAACATTATGTGTGCATAAAATTCCAGTGGCATCGATATAAAATGTTTTCTTTGATAATTTTGTCATGCTCAAACATATTAGCATGGTAAATGATGTATAGGCTTTAATGATATTGGTTAAAGACCCAAAAAGATCATTTTTTTATCATACCAAAATGATAATTTTTAGGAGGTACCAATTGATCAAAATGATGCTTTACCCAAAAAAAAAAAAGTTGTCTGCAACTGCATGTATTGTAAGCCTAGCTTGTTGCCAAGGCCATGAGTATGATATGATGTGATATTATTCATTTAAAGTTCGTGGCAATTGTTTTTAAAAGTATGCATTTTCAAGTTTATGTGATGTGATATGGATCTTATTAGATTTAATAAATTTGATTTGACGGTCGATAAAATTAGGGATAATTAAATAAAGTACATGGGGATGTTATTTATTGCGGAGGACATAAAAATTGTAATAATTTAAAATAGCCGAATGTCAAAACTCAGATAAACATTTAACAAAACAAAATCAACCATGAGTATTATTAATTCTCTCCCACTTTATAAAATTAAGAGATTAAATTAGAATCTTATACAAAGTTATAAACGTATACTGCCATTATTCTAAATTTAATAAATATTTTGAAACATATTAAAATTTTAATCTGTATTTTATCAAAAAAAATAATCTGTATATTTTAAAATTGCAATGAAAAGAATTATTCACACATACACACGCACACACATATTCCATTATATGTATAATGAAGAACGTGTGTGTGTAAAATAAAGAATGCCAGATTGGAAGGGTTTTTTAGTTGACATTCATGCCCTCTCTTTTGCCTACCTTTTATTTTTTATTATTTTTTTCAATTTAAGTACTCAAGTTTGATCTTTTAAGTACTCATCTTTTAAATTCTTCTCAACAATCAACTTGTTTTTTAAAAATTGTCATATATTTTTCCAATATTGAGAAATATGAAAATGAATTATAAAAATCATAATGATAAGAATTGAAAAATAAAATTTATTACATTGAGCAAATTAGAGGAGTGAGTACTTAAAAAATTCTAAAAATAAATATACAAAAGATGAAAATTAATTAAAAAATTAAAAAGCTAGATATTAAAAAATCTAAAGCTAAGTGATGATTATTTTTTAGTGAAGGCCCTCATCGTATTTAAATTGGCCTTCAGAAAGAAAGCCATTTGATGAGGATGTTGAGGTGTGCTTAAGTATCTAATTTATCATATTCTTCGCATCTTAGGTTTATTTACGTATCTTTTGAATAATATTGGCATTTGCAATTTTTGTCTTCTTTAATATTACACTACCCTGATACTTAATATATAAGAGCCACTTGATTTTTTAAACAAGGTTAAAGAAATTAAATAAATTAGTTAAAAGTATTTATTTATGTGTATAATTAGATTATATGTATTGTTGTATAAGTCAGATAAATTAATTTAAAAAATAATAAATATAATATTTTTAAATAATTTATTTAGTTTATATGACTTTTATATTAATGATCAGTAGGTAGTAGTGTGTTTCCAATTAAAAGAATTTATTGACACATGAAAATTATAGTCCAAACCAAGGATTGGGAAGATACCTACTCTAATAAAATTTATGGTTAATAAAATTACTAAATTTAAATTTAAGCTGAGGAGAGAGAGGCGCAGTTATGTGGTAAAGAAAGAGGAAGAGATAGGAGAAGAGAAAGGAAGAGGGGAAAGAAGTATACAGGGCACTATTGTAAATTTTAAAGTTTGATTTGGGATTAGTGGAATTGGAATATTTAATTTGGTATTTCAATAATTTAAAGTTATTTATTTGGGATTTTCTTTTAAATAAATTATTTTAAAATATTTATATTTATCAATTTTCTCTAAACTAATTTACCTGATATATATATAAATCTAATTATACATAAATATATATAATACTTTGAAGTAATTTTTCTTATTTACTTAATTTTTCTAAAAAGGTTAACCAATTCTTATATAAACTCTTGCAAATCATGGTTTTTAAATAAAATGTCGTAAATTATTGTAGTATGACATGTAATAGTTGTTTAGACGTATTATTACAATAAAATATCCTATGTAAGATACACATCATTTTATAAATTATTTAAATTGTTTGGGAAAAATAAAAAATGTTTGAGATAAAATGGATTGAAATATTATATTTTGGATTACATCTAACTTAAAAGCTACCTTTTTTTTATATTAAAGATCTAGTGTAGTATAAAACTTGAAATCATAGAGCAACCTACCAGAAGATGAATTTATTGAGAATGAGGTCCTGAAAAGAATTGCTGCTAAAAAGCTTTTGAAGGGGGTGGAGATCTGCTGCTCTTGACAGAGATTAAATCCATAACCAGAAATTGAAAGAAAAAAACTTGTTTTTTTTGTACCAAAACACTCGTTTGTTTTGAAACGTGGGAGTTAAATAGTGGGAAATTAATTACGTGTTCGAGTCCACCATTACTATCTGTTATAGCCTGGGTTTAGAGAACAAAGTTGCAAGATACTGGATACAAATAACATGAATATTTTAAAACTTGTATTGAACACTTTTTAAATCAATATAAGTTTTTCTTCATTTTCCACCAAACAAACTGAAATTATTTTTTATTAACTGTCAAATGTAGTAAACGGACAGTGGCTCTCTCTATATAAATCTCATGCAACAAACACAAGCCAATGCTTGATATCAATCACCTTCTATTGCACAATGAGTTCCCTTGTTACAAAATTGCTCCTCCTTTTCTTAGTTTGGTATGCTTCAATATGTCTCACTTCCAGTGTGCCAGATGAGTATTCCAATTCGAATCTAGATCCAGACAAGTTTACTTCTCACGAAGAAGTCTTCCATCCATTCCAAATGTGGAAGAATGAGACTCAACGACAATACCAAACCCTAGAAGAGGAAGCAGCTCGATTTCAGATTTTCAAAAGCAATCTGAAGTTAATCAATGAGAGAAATGCAGAAAGAAAGTCACCCAACGACTATAGTTTGGGGTCGAGCCAATTTTCAGATATGAGTTATAAAGAGTTCAACAAAATATATTTGCATGAGACAGAGGATGTTGGTGATATTGATGGGAATAGTTCTTTGAAGAATACAAGAAGAACAGATGAAGAAGATGAAAAGGAAAGTTGTGCACAATGTCTTCAAGGCGTGGGTAATACTTTCATTTAGGCTTAATTCACCCCCACCTATTCCTATATTATAGGGTGCAAGTTGGGTTAACCGGTGAATTTCCTGCATGATACAATAGAGGCACCTGAGTATGGATTGCACTCCCTATATTCAAGCCAAGACAACAAAGGCTTTTACAAAGTGATAATTTGTCCTTTTCCAAGTGTGCACTAAAAGAGAAAGACAATGAGTTTGATATTGTTGTGAAGAAAATTGTGTGTCCAAATGAGGGGATGGGGTGTGTATTTATAGAGGATAGAGAGATGTCTTGAAGTGGCACCTTTTAGAAATAATGTCTCTTCAATTAAGAGTCACAACCATACCACTTCAAGAAGTCACAACCATATGACTTTTCAATGAAAAGTTGCACCTTTATGGTATGTAGGGATACATGACTTTAGAATTACAACCCCCTACACACTCCTTCAAATAAACTAATTAATTTTTAAATTAAATAATTCATAAGGACACAACTTTATAAAAATCACATCTCTTCCTTCAAAAAGTTACATCTTTTCATTTAGAAAGTCATATATTTTCATTTTTTAAAAAATACTCTAACAAAGGAACCCATCATGGGAAGCAGCAGCAGCAGCAAAATGGTGTTAACGATTCATCGTATCCAAATGCACCATCTTCTTGGGGTTGGAGGACGCAAGGTGCCGTAACTCTTGTTAAAGCCCAATGCGATTGTGTTAAGTTTAATTTCACGTTTTTTTTTATTATAAACTAACCATAGCATATGGTATATGCATAATACCAAATAAAATTCATCTTTATATGCTCTTGTTGGGCATTCTCTGCAACTGGAGCTATAGAAGGAATAAATCAAATCGTCACACAAAGGCTTCCTGTTCATTCTGAACAACAACTCGTATCTTGCGTTACAAGCAGCATTGGCTGCAGAGGAGGTTGTATGTTAGCTCATTTCGATATGTCATCAACAATGATGGTATTGCCTCAGAAACAGATTATCCATCTTTCGGGCTACTTTCTCTTTTATATAGGCAAGTGTTTGACTTTTAGTTTTTCCCCACACATTGGGCAGTCCAAGATATTTTCCTGGTTCATCAATATCCTTAAATTCCAGGATCTCACATACCTTCTGTTTCACTTCTTTAGAGGTGTTGCTTGACAAGTATATCCCTGACTTCATCAAGTTTGCCTGCATTCCAGACGCTACGCATTATTCTTTTAACAATTCATCAAGCCTCTTGCAGTTTGATTCCTTAGCACTCAAAAAATAACATTTCGTCTGCGAAAAAGCTATGTGTTATCATTGGGCATCTCCACATCTATGTGCTAGTTTAATCTTCTTCAGTGTGCCTTCTTCCACGTTTTTGCTTATCATTATGGACTTTACATCAACTATCAGGATGAATATATGAGAGATAAGAGGTCTCCCTGTCCTAGGCCCCTTCCTGGGTACAGCTCAGCCACCTTGTTTTCCAAACGGGCACAGATTCAGCTTCACAGATGTGATACACTTCATTACCAGCCCCCCACCTATCACAAAAACCAAATTTCAGTAGAGTAGCCCTTAAAAAATCCCACTCAACTCTATTATAGGCTTTACGCATCCATTTTTGAGGGCAAACTCACTCTTCACCACAAGCCTCCTCCTTCTCAAATAATGAAACAACTTGATCCCTAGTTGTTTTGAGGCCAAATTTAATACTCAAGATTATGTAGCTAGTGGCACAATCCTGAGGTCGATCTCTAAGGAGCTTAGATGTCTCTAGGTAACTAGTTAGCAAATTAATTCAACAAGTTAAGTGGTGAAATTGATTATGTCATTCAAATCTGAATTAAGGCTATCCTCTAAACTATTGTTTCTTTTTTTTATTTCCTTTTTCAGTCAAAACTGGAAGACAATAAGAGGAAAATCAGAGTGTGAATTACTATCTAAATTGCTTCCTAGGATTCAATAAACTGGAAAATGCAAGTGAATTAGTGTCTCATTAATTTGCTTCCCAAGAATCAAGATTCAACCCTCATTGCCTTTCTATTACCACAATAAGCACAGCCATAAAAAGATATTTGTAAAACACATCTCAGCCACCTCCACAAGCACTATCAATCGATAATACTCATATATGATTCACAATAACCAGATATGGAAGTTAATCAACCTACATGAACTGGTTGATGCTACACTCAATCAAGAGGTAAATCTCTGAATTAATGTCATAGAATCCAATTAAATGTACTTATCGTGCATAAGAAGAGGAAATGAGATCACCCTATACTCTTAGATAGTTGACATATTATCATATATCAACAAACAGGTTTAAAGAGCATAGTGACAACGGAAAACCTCCCTGACATATGAAGCTCGGGCATCGGTCAGATCTTGGGAAGATGGAAGTTCAGCCAGACATCACAAGATAAGAACAGCAACAGCAACAGCAACAGTGATGATCTGAACTCAACGTGTCACCACGATGGACTCTAGCAGCGGAATCTGGAAATGGAACACAGAGAGCGGCTAGAATGGTCTCGTCGAGGTAAGGAAAGCTGGAAGAGACAGAGATCAGTGATAGTGATAAAGATCTGAGGGAGAGATCTTCCTGTCGAGTTGGTGAGCGCTGAGTGGTGCTTGATTTAAATCAGCTGGAGTTGTATGCATGTGGACCTTGTCATCCTGATTCAAGTGACAGAAGAGATCGTGATGCTGGAAGAGACCGAGATCAGAGACGGAGATGAGGGGATGACAGAGAGAAGCTATCGCCTCTCGCAGTGTCGAAGCTTGGATCTCTGACTGCAGTGTTCTTCTCCAACTGTGTGCTAGCTGTTCAGGAGGGACGGATGGTCGAAGTGATGGAGCTGCAAAAAAAAAAAATCTTTGCAGCAAGGTGATGTGTCCAGTGGAGAAATGAATGTTTTGGATCAAAAGCTGAAAATCCCCTAGATAAAGGAATGTTCTGCGGATAAAAAAAGGAGTTCCACCGTTCCGTTCTTGTTGACTTTTCCAGCTGCCAGCTATCCCCCTTGTTTAGCTCTCAACTGATTTAGTTAGGTTTGTTTCCGTTCTGGTTTTGGCACCACTGTTTGGTGGGGAAGTTCAGCACTCAGATGCTTGAGAGGATTAAAACGCAGCGCTGTGATGCTTTCCCTTTTCAGCAGTCTCTCTTCAGAACGAAGGAAAAAGAATTATCCTACACATTAGACCAAAAATCTGATGTAGTTGCGTAGAGTAATAGTCATTAGGAAATTTTAAAGAGTGATAAAAGAAAAATCTCAAATTTGACAATTAATTAATATAATCACTCTTTAACAAAATTAATCTCTAATATATACATTTAAGGCCAAATAAAGCATCCAATGGTCAATATTATGTACAATTAATTCCTATAAAATAGGGATTTATCAAATTCTCCCACACTTGCTTTTTGCACTCCGGGCAAAATAATGGAATAAGATTGAATCTCAAGTTGTCTAAATTGACACCAATCCAAAGCAATCCATGCTAATAGAAATTTATGCAATTTAATCAAAGAAAGTGGATGACAGGTGAGATTTCTTTCCGGAAATGTGTTTCATTCACTCTCATTAACATGGGTTCTTTCTCTCAAAGTCATCTAGTTTAGGCTTCACCATAGGCTTGTAACTATCCTACATCTCCACCACTCAAATGCCACAAGGTTTTGTGAATCAAAGGGACTTTGTGATGGTTGTATTGTTGGAGAGGCTTAATGATGGAATGGATTAAAGTGTCAATGATTAATGGAACACATGCATGCAATCCTTCAAAACTGTAGTGCTTGCTGTTTAGTACTCCTTAAAGCCATGTACCAAATCAATCTCAAGATATAGACACTGAACATATGCATATCAACAAATATAAGTGTTGTCATTGCAATCTCTCTCCTCTCATGTATATACACATACATTTTTTTTATATCTCTTTGTTTGTTCTGTTTTTTTTCTTCCTTTTTTTTCATCTCTCTTTCTTTTTCAACCCCTTTTTTTCTTTGGCGCACCATTTTCTCCCCTTCTCTTTACAAATACCATTTTTTTTCATTTCTTTTTCTGCTGTCATTTGTCATCTCTTTTTTTTTTTGCCTCAACATACAAATGGTCCAGTGATGCCTCATTTGCTGTAAAAAAAAAAATCACTCTCACTGTACAGCTGTAATACTCATGCATTCTATTAATTCCAACATATATCAAGCAAGCATTTGATGGTTCAAAGTATTTTAAAGCTTCCTTAATAGTCAAACATGCAGTGTTCATTAATCAAGGTTGGAATTTTTACAGAAATAATGAAGGGCTCAAGGGGTTAAGCAAGGGGAATTAAGATGTAAGGTTACTGTTTGGGTAAAAGGGTTTTGAAATAAATGCCCTTATCATATTCACAATTCCTAGAGCTAATGTGGTCTTGAATTAAGGATTGAGACAAGTTCTAGGAAGTTGCTAAACTTGATGATATCACACACTGTTTAAAGGATGAATTCAGGCTCAAATCCTCATAACTAGCTTACTCACTTCATCTTTGCTCTCCAAGATTAATTGCATGGGAATTTAAGCATGGATTTGCTTAGGTTTAATGTTCAGTTCAATAAAATGCATTAGAGACTCATTCTATTTCCATAATAGCCAAGCATTCAAAAATCATGATTCCATGTGCAAATGACAGAGCAATTTATCATAACAGTGCAGAAATTTGTTTTTTTTTTGCGAAAAATCAGCAAACAGCACATCAGTCACAACAAATCAGTAGTTTAGAAGACAAAATGATCCATATTCTCCCCCACACTAAGTCCTTGCATTGTCCTCAATGCAAGTTTAAAAACAGCCACTATATTTATTAAAACAGAGAAAAGGATCATAAAAACAGCAACAGAAATGTCCCTAATCTAATGGATTAGATCCATCCCTCATACTTATTTGCAGCTATGAGCACATTAATAAAGTGCGGATAGGAACGAGACAACCATGTAGGGGGAGTCTTGTCAAGCTCTGGAGACAGATGCTAGGATCCAAAAATTGAGATGGAGTGAGAGCTCCTTGGGTGTACTTGTCGTCATGCTTTTAAGGTCAAGTGGCCGGCAACATCAAGAATCAAGTTTGGATGTCCTTTTTGCATTGCAAATAGCCTGCAAAATTATCAAAGAAAACCTTTCCCAGGGCTGTCATGAGTAGAGAAAGAAATGTAAGCACTGCAAGAGCTGGGAAATGTGATTAGGATTTTTGCAATTTATTGAATTACCCAGTACACACAAACAAAAAATAATATCTCCAGCAGTTTATTAGTAACACGAAAACAACATCTAAGTGACAGCTTATACCAAGTTGGATAGTGACAGATGCAGAGCACGATGATGGCAATTATCTCACATTTTATTTATTTATTTTTATTATATATATATTAATAAAATGACTACAACTAAAACACACAGCTTTCTTCCCATATCAAGTTCAGAACAACTAGCTGCACATATATGCTAAAACAGAATATATGACAGTAAAATGATGGGAAGAGGTAACCTTTGCAAAGAATCAAGGACTTTTGAAGTGCTCATGATACAATTTCAGCAAATGTCCATTGACTTTCAAATTCTTGCCATTCTTTTCATCTATAAGCTCAACCATGCCAAACTCATGGACTTTAGTAACTATATAGGGACCCACCCACCTTGTTTGAAATTTTCCTCTCTTAAATTTGAATCTAGCCAAAAATAACAGCACCTGATCACCAACATTAAAGTGCTTCCTTAAGATTCCTTTATCATGTATGAGCTTGTTTTTCTCCTTGTAAATGTGGGAGTTTTCATAGGCTTCCAATCTAATTTCTTCCAGCTCTTACAGCTAAAGTTTTCTCTCTGTTACAGCTGCCTCAAGGTCCAAGTTGCAGCTTTTAACAGCCCTATATGCTCTATGCTCAATTTCTACTGGTAAATGACAAGGTTTTCCATAGATCAACCTATAGGGAGACATTTCTGCAGGTGTTTTGTAGGTTGTCCTATAGGCCCATAATTCATCATTTAGCCTTAAACTCCAATCTTTTCCTGATGGCTTTACTATCCTCTCTAGAATTTGCTTCACTTTCCTATTAGACACTTCAGTTTGGCCATTAGTTTGTGGGTGATAGGGTGTTGACATTTTATGGCTGACTCCATATTGGGCTAGCAACTTATCCACAAGCCTATTGCAAAAATGTGTACCCCGATCACTTATAATGGCTCTAGGGATCCCAAATCTGGAAAAAATGTGTGTTTTCAAGAATTTGGAGACAGTGGCTGAATCATCCTTGCTGGTTGGAATGGCTTCTACCCATTTGGACACATAATCTACAGCTAGTAATATGTAATGTGACGCATATGATGGTGGAAATGGCCCCATGAAATCAATCCCCCATACATCAAAAATTTCACAAAATAAAATGGGATGTTGTGGCATTTCATGTCTCTTACTGTTGCCACCAAACCTTTGACACTTATCACATGCTTTACAAAATTCATAGGCATCCTTAAAGATTGTAGGCCAATAAAAACCAGAATCTAGTACCTTTCTTGAGGTCTTTTTGGCACTAAAGTGGCCACCACAAGCCCATGAATGACAAGCCTCTAGAACACCTTTTACCTCTTCATTTGGCACACATCTCCTTATAAGTTGATCGCTGCACATTCTCCAAAGGATTGGTGGATACCGGATCCCATATGTAGTATTTGGACTCACTCTTGAGTTTTTGGCCCTGAAAATGAGAAAGGGAAGAAGGGATCAGATCTGTTGCAAGGAAATTGACCATATTGGCATACCAAGGGTCATGGGCAGCCATGGCAAATAAAATGGCAGCTGGAAATTCATCACAGATTTGATCAGAATTAGAAACTCCCCTGGTTCCAGCTGGGAGGCGGCTCAAATGGTCTGCAACATGGTTTGTTGCACTACTTCTATCCTTCACTTCTGTGTGGAATTCTTGCAGCAGCAAAATCCACCTCAAGAGCCTTGGTTTTGTGTGTATTTTGCTGAAAAGATACTTGATAGCAGCATGGTCAGTGTATATTGTGACTTTGGAATTAATAAGATAGGGTTTGAATTTGTCTAATGCAAACACAATAGCACAACTTTTTTTCAGTGGTAGTATAATTGGTTTGAGCTCTATCTAATGTTTTGGATGCGTATGCAACCACTTTGGACAGCCCCTCTATCTTTTGTCCTAGCATGACACCAACTGAACCATGGGATGCATCACATGCTAATTCAAAATCAAAATCCCAGTTTGGTGCAGTGAGTACAGGGGATGATACAAGCATGCTCTTAAGTGTGTCAAATGATTTTTTACATGCATCATCAAATACAAATTCAATATCCTTTTGCAGGAGCCTAGAAAGTGGTGAGGCTATCTTGCTAAAATACTTAACAAATCTTCTATAAAAACCACAGTGACCAAGAAAAGATCTAAGTTCCTTGATTGAAGTAGGATATAGAAGTGATGATATAACTTCTATTTTTGCCTTATCTACTTCAATTCCATTTTTAGACACCAAATGCCCTAACACTATGCCTTTATCTACCATGAAATGGCATTTTTCAAAATTAAGTACTAAACCTTTTTCTATGTATCTAGCAAGAACTTTATCAAGGCTTTCTAAGCATGCATTGAAGCTATCACCATACACAGTAAAATCATCCATGAAGACTTCCATAGATGATCCCAAAAACTCACACAAAAGATGGCCATCATGGCTCTTTGAAATGTACCCGGGGCATTACACAAACCAAATGGCATCCTCTTATAAGCAAAGGTACCAAAGGGGCATGTAAATGTGGTTTTCTCTTGATCCTCTGGGGCTATGGCAATCTGAAAATATCCTGAAAAACCATCAAGAAAGCAGTAGTTAGATTTTCCAGCAATGTACTCTAGCATCTAATCAATAAAAGGCAAAGGGAAGTGATCTTTCCTTATTGTATCATTAAGCTTTCTATAGTCAATGCAAACTCTCCAAGAATTTTGAACCCTAGTTGCTATGAGCTCATTATTTTCATTTTTTATGACAGTGACACCACTCTTTTTGGGCACTACTTGCACAGGACTTACCCATTCGTTGTCTGAAATAGGATATATAATTCTAGCACTCAGTAACTTTGTCACTTCCTTTTTGACCACATCTAAGATAAGTGGATTTAACCTACGTTGTGGCTGTCTCACAGGCTTGCTATCATCGTTTAAGAGAATCCTATGTGTGCAAATAGAGGGGGAAATCCCAGGTATGTCTGCCATGGACCATCCTATAGCTTTTTTATATTTCTTAAGAACAGAAATTAATTGATTTTCTTCTGTTTCAATCAAGGAAGCAGATATAATAACCGGAAGCCTATTACCATCAGCTAGAAAAGAATATTTTAAATGAGAAGGTAAAGGTTTCAGCTTCAATTCTGGTGGTTGAATCTCTGAAGAAATGAGTTCCTTCAACTCCAAAGCTCCCAGAAAATGATTCAGGGCTACTTGAGATCTTTTTTCTCTCTGCAAATCAGGTGTTTGTGAGCTGTGATCTTAGCCAAAGTGTTGAATTCCCCTGTTGCACTGATCTGTACATGTAGAGAATTGTGAAAATGGGTTAGAAAAATATTTCAGCATTTGAAAAGAATTATGGCCATATAAATCTGAAATGTGAGAGGTATATGGGAGGGTAAATTCAGGGTTTTCAGGCACAAATTTTGGAAAATCTGGAGATTTTTGCTCTGTATTAGCATCATTTTGGGTTGCAAGCAGCTGGAACATCTCCATTCTTGTGTAAGTGTGCTTAGTGGTGTTGCTTCCCTCTTTGACCTCCTTGTACAGCACCTTATCAGCATCAAAACGTAGGCTTCCTTGCACTTGAATCCCTGTATCAGATCTGCCATTGTCCTCATTTTTCATCTCAGCACCTCTAACTTCTGCAAAATCACAAGAATGACCTTTCCCTTGGCTATGCCTTGAGGAGTAAGATGTTAAATCATCATCAACAGAAGATAATCCAAAGGAGAAAGATGACAAGGTGGAAAGTGAGCTATCAACAGAAAGGTAGTCCCTACTACATACATCATCAATGTCATCTACAAAATTTTCGAGAGAAAAGAGGGAATTCACATCGAGCAAAGAAAAACCAGTATCTATAGTGTTATGCTCATTCATTTTGCACAGTGATTCTTTATAGTTTTCTACAGCTTCATCAATCAAAGAATCAATGGCACTTACACCAAGCAATGAATAGTCTTCAAAGGGATGTTTCATGGCTTTGTAAACATCAAATCTAATGACTTTATCCCCAAATTCCATTGTGATACAGCCATCTTTCATGCTTATCACTGTGTTGGCTGTTCTAAGGAAGGGTCTCCCTAGGATTACAGTTTCATCAACATGTGAATTTGTCTTAATGTCTAACACATAGAAATCTGCAGGGAAAACAAGGTCTCTAACTCTCACCAAAATGTCTTCTACCAACCCCTTAGGCTTCCTAATAGTTTTATCAGCAAGTTGAATTATTAGTGCTTTTCATGCATTCAATTTCTAGGGAAGCATACATAGAGAAAGGCATCACATTTATTGCAGCTCCAAGATCTAATAATGCATTAGATACATTTATCTTTCCTATTGTACAAGGTACTGTAAAGGATCCAGGGTCAGCACATTTCAAAGGTAATTGTGGCTTGAAAATTGCAGAAATATTGGCACATACTTGTACAAGTTCATTTGGCTTACATTTCTTTTTGTTAGCACACAATTCTTTCAAAAATCTCATGTACTTAGGTGCCTCTTTCAGAAAATCCAGCAGTGGCACATTAACAGCAAGTTTACTAAACAAATTTAAAGCATCCTTCTCAATTTGAGCATTGGAAACCTTTCTACTTAGCAGAAAAGAATTAGGAAAAGGCAATTCAACAATTTTTAACTCTTTCCCTTTGTGATTTATGTTAGTGCAGGATTAGACCAAGAGGGGGGGTGAATTGGTCCCCTTCTTCTTCAAATTAATAAAAGATGAGAATAAAGACTCCGAGAGAGGAAAGGGAAGAAGAACAAACAAAGTTATCCTGGTTCGGTCCTTCTGACCTACGTCCAGTCCTCAGAGCACCTCTGAGTTTTGCAATCCACTATTCAAACAATTACAGGCTCACCAGCCTTTTACAAATGGGATACACTCTCCCCTTACACTTTTCAATAAATCAGAGTCCCACACACTCTGCTTTTCTGATCAACTTTCAACCCAATTAATTCAAGGACCCAACCTTGAATATATCACGAGATAAAGATAGAGGTAGCTGAAATAAACTCTCTCAAAGAGTAATTGCT
>JANTPZ010004191.1:0-18974 GCA_025593235.1 Vachellia pachyceras
ACGACAGGAGAAAAGGAGAGTGGTCAGGCAGCCAATCCGTGAAGTTAATTTCACTTTAATTCTAGATTTTGTTGCTCTTCGTTTAACCAAATAAATTTAAAAAATTCAAAATTTCCCTTTGGACCCATGTTGTGTCGTTGTCAAAAGATTTTTCCTCATCATCACTGCTACGGGCACACGATGTGGATAGAATGTCCAAACAACCCTTCGTAATTCGTTTATCAATATATCGAAATATAGTATCAAGTTTACGGAGAATAAGGAAATACATGATGTAGCAAGGATGTTGTATACGGGATATAAATATCGGTGGATCTAGCTGATTTCTAAAGTTGTATTCATCCTGGTAGTAGTAACATCTGTAAATAAACAATTAATCCGAGTCGCGTCTGAGGATACTGTCTTTAAGAGCTATTCCGCGACTACTGGTAAGTAAGTTGCACAACTCCCCAAGATTAAACGGATTCTTTCTGTAAAGATATAGGGATATAGAACTAACGGAATGTAATGAAACTCAACAGGCAAAAGAGAACGCTGGAGGAGGAGGAGGAGAGGAGCACCAAAATCTCTTCTTAAGCCTCTCATTGGAAGCACTTATGCAAGCATCATGCATATGGACATTGACAATTAAAAATCACATAATTACCAATTTAATTGCTTGTATTTAATCAACATTATGGAGAAATCAGTTTCATCTTTAGTATTGAAAGCATTTAAATAAAACCATTTAAAAGCACATTGAATTTGCAAGATGTACAACAACATTTCTAATAATAATAAAACATATTAAAAGCTATTAAATATACTTTTAAAAGCAATTAAAGTAATTTTGGATTTTTCCAAAAATCTTCGATAAAATGTGCCCAGCCTGTATTTAATTTGCGCACAAAAGGGAAGGGAAGATAGCTGGATTTGTCTCCAACGGCCCTTATCGTATGTAAACATAATCATCCTTTTAGCCCATTTACTGTTCAAAGATCACATTATAGTTATTTACTTTCTACACAATCCCAAGTCATGTGAGAATCTTCATTTGTCACACACACACAATATTTACAACACAGGACCCAGGCAGTGGAAGTGTGGATAATGTTGTGTCCATTTGAAAAATCGGTAGAAAATTACTTTCACGCAAGTTGGAGTAAATATGTGAATGAGATTATCTCGATTTACGGAAAAACACTATTGAACATACTTTTTAGGGTGTGTAAAAGTTTTGCTAAATATACCCATCAACTCTAAACTCTCATTGCTACCTCCAACTATAGAAATCGTAGGAATCATTCATGTTGGAACAAGAGACGAAGGACGTCTACCTTCTATGGAACACGTGAAGGTCATATCTTCAATCACCCTAGGTCTTGAGGAATGAAGCACCGCGACATCTCAACTAGGTTTTCAACCTTTCCGCACTCTTGAGGGTTTCTCCTCCTCGATTGGTAGGAGCTTACGTCCTCAGCTTTGGGGTGTGGCGAAGCACGAATGGTGCTTTGTGGGTAAGACTAATTGGTGATTAAGCAAGGTTAATGAACCCGGACCAATTGGGTTAAGATGGAAACCAGTGACCCAGCCTCCAGTTTAATCCGGGTTGTGTTGTTTTTTAATCTTCCTCGATTTAATTTTGGTCTGACATACTAATCTTTACCCCATTGTCTTGTCTAGTTCAGTCACTGATCTGATTTCTCGTGCTTTGGCCTTAAGGCAAATCATTATGGTGGATTGGTTAATCTAAAATTATATGAAAGCTATTCATAATTTTGCTATGTTAAAAGAGTTTTATAAGCCAGTAAATCTCACCCAAATTGTCAGTACCTTGGTTGAATTGGTATGGAAGATTATTAGGTGGAGAAGTGTAGGGATTAATGTTCTTAGCTAAAAAGGGGTTGTTGAGTCCCTTTATAAGAATATGTATGTTTGGTTGGAGGAAGTTGTTCGTAAGAGGAAGGCTGGTTGTTTTGTGGTGTGGAAGTCTATTTTATGGCCTATTTATGGTTAAGTTAAAATCATCATATTGAGTCAGTCCAGTGAGGCTGTACATGACGTTCATTGCCGGCTTGACATGTGCCTATTTTGTGTGTATGTTGACATTGTTCTTGTGTGGGCAAGACATGTCTATGTTCTAAATGCATAACATCATTGTTCATTATTGAGCTAGAGGTGTGATTTTCTCTTTAACTATCAAGTTGATTGTGATTTTCTCTATCACTATGATAATTGTCGTTCTCCTCGAGAAATGTATTGTCCTGAGGAATTTGATCACGAACCACTATTTCAAATGGATTCCCATAGAATCAAATTTGGTAGCTGAATAGTTAGCCAAAGATTCGTTGAATGACTCTTACCCTTTGAACGGGATATTTCAACCTTCATCACAGCTGCATACCTATTTGGTATATGGCTTACAGTAGTTCTCTTGTTGTTCGGTCTTTTATTTTCGCTTTGTGTTGAAGAACTATTTAGTGTTAGCCTTCTATTTTGCTTTTATGTTTGAAGTATGTTGTCTTTCATTTAGCACCCTGCCTCTAAGACCATGTAACTTGATTTTAATTTCAACATAATCACTTTCTTTGTTGGCAAAAAAAAAAAAAGAATAAAATATTGAAGTGTCAGAGTGGTAAACTTGCTAATAATAAGGGATCTTATTTTAATTATCCTCTTAAGTGTTATGCAAGTATGTAACAGAGGATACTAGGTTGTTGTTGGCCAGAAATTGAAAACTTGTGAATCACGTATTTAGAGAAAAGAACACCTTAACAGATCATTTTACCGTGAGACTTATAATTTGACAGAAATTTTTTGTAGGTTTAACCAATCAACTCCCTGTGATCATGAGGAGATATTGCACTTGTTTTGAAAAGTTTATCTACTCCCCAAAAGCACGTTCAACAGTATTTTTCAGTAAAACGAGATAATCTCCTCCACATATGTACCTTGACTTACGTAAAAGTACTTACCTACTGCGTTTCCATATGGACACGTCAGATGTTGGGGGGTTTAAGAATTGGAGAGTTGCTTCTCAGTTTCTGTATTGCTGAATTAAGCTAATGAATTTCATTAAAAAAAAAAAGAAACACATGATACCAAGCTAAAATTTTCTTGCCCGCCAAAATGTTTCATGTCCTCTTGTTCTCACAGGCATGGCAATATGACACTTTTTTAACTACCATTTATAATTTATAAAAAATGAAAAATATTTTTAGATATGATTAAAAATAATAAAAAAGACTTTTTTAGAAAAGGGCCTGTGACTAAACCATCCAGCCCAAAATAAGACGAACATCGGGGCTACTAACAGCCTAAGTCCAATAACGTTCTGGTTAATTTTTGCGGCCCATATGTATAATTGGGCTATTAAAGCTAAGAAAATCTTCGCAAGGAAAGAAACCCTACGGGCATTAGATCTCTGCGCCTCGATTAAGAAATCCCTTCTTCATGAGTCCTATATAAACTGAGTCAGTAACCCCTGCTTGATCTTGTTCAACCCTAGACGGCAATTGCCGCTTCCTTCAACTGCCTCGTTCTGTGCTTAACTGCTTATCTTCTTAGATTCATCTCCTCTTAGTTTTCAGCATTCATAAGATACATGCGATTATTTGTTTTTACTCTGCTTTTTTGTTTGGGATTTTTCTGAGGGGATTTATTGTGCCAAATGACGAATCTCTCGAACTGTGGAGAACTCAAACTTTGATTTGGGTGCGATGAATAGTTCACTGAATAGGAAGATCTGATGCCTATAATTGAAATTCTCTCGTTTGTTTGAGTCATTTGTTTATTCTCTTTTTTCCCCTGCCTCTCAAATCTACTTTCTTTCAGACCTTGTTAATATTTTATTGGGAAAGAACTTATGAATGTTTTATCGGACTGGTTCATTTTGCTACATAGCAGTATAGCCGATGATGAAGATCTTTGATACGGTTGAAACTGAATCTTGCATTGATTTGTTGATGCTCTTGACACTAGGACGGTCCGAGGCTGTACCATTGCATTTTTATTTTCATAGTTTGTTTTTTCTTGATTGCTTATTGTTTTGTTGATCCTGGAATTCAAAGTGCCATTGTTGGCAGTATTGTGGGTGATGAGAATATTAACTTAACAGTTATCCCTTGCTGATCTAGCAGCTGCTGAAAATTTCTAGTCTGACAGGCAATTCATTTTTCTATTCAGTGTTTTTAAAATCATATCCCCCAAACTGAATTTCCAGAGTTGTCTGCCGATCAGACTGGGTTTTTTGGTTGTTGACCTACTCTTTATCGAGTTCAATCCTATTCTTGCCCTGGATGGTTTTTCTGGGCAAACCAGTGTAGGGACAGTGCAGTGGATGATGAGAAAAACAATTTCACAGTTATCCCTGGCTGACATAGAGGGTGCTGAAACATTGTAATCTGACATGCACTTTATCACTCATGCATATCATATATTTCTGATTTACATGTCTATAGTCAATCTGAAGGATTGAAATGCTGGGCAACAAGTTTTACTTGACTGAAACAAAAATATCGCTATCTTTTAAATCACCCACCGTGATCTTTGAGAAGCTCAGAAGATGATGGCCCGCCTGGTTAAATTTGTTTGCTTAATGAGAATCCAATCTCCACAAGTTCAAACTGAGCACAAGGATTGGTCATGTGAACTTGTATACAAATTTCTCGAATTAGTTCCTATTTCGTATCAACGCCAAGTTGACCGTTTAGGTTGGTTCATAGATCGAACTAGATACAATTCTATATCTCACTAATATCCTATCAATTATATCTCACTAATACCTGCTAAAATATTCACAGATATATTTACAAGATATTTAAAATATCCAACTGAATATGTGTGATCAATTTCTACACATTTATATCCATCTAGTGTCATACAATTTTAACTCTAATTTTTTCCAAAATGTGCCTTTGAATTTAAATTTTTCTATCTCGGCAAAAAGAAGAATTTAAACTTTTCTATGTGATTTTTACATACTCAAGAAATTACATGCGTATTATTATTTTTGTAATATTAGTCACTTTTAGAAAAATATTTTAAAATGTTTATCAATTTTTCTCATATAGTTAATATCTAGACATAATTTCTTATGCTTTCTCTTTCTTTGGATACTACATTTAACATAGGTAAGGTTGTAAAGTTTTTTCAATTAACGATAAATTTAATAATTTAACTACTATTTTTATTTTAACGGATTAATTAAAATGTCTTGTATAGGGAACGGAGTATATAAGATTTTTTACAATAGATCCAATCAAAGCACTAAGATTAGTGCTTGTTAGGAAATCTAAAAGCATTTGAAAAATAATTTTCATACAAATCGAAATGAATTTACATTCATCATTTACCCGAAATTCTGCTGTTTGAAATAAACTAATCTAATCACTCAAGTCCTTTAGAACAATTTGTAGTCATAGTTTGAACCCATAGCATTTCTCATGACCCTGTAATCCTAACATTATTAAGCTCGATTAGTGATAAATGAACTGCCCAAAAGCCATAATTTAGTACTATAGCATAATAGTAACAATAAACAATTTACTAATATGCAACAATAAATCAGTAAGATTTAGTCATGTCTTGTAAAAACGTGATCTAAATATAAGATATATTTGAAAACAAGGAATGAGCATGCTATTGTTGAAGAACAATAAATTAATAATATACGTGAAAGGCCACTCGCACACATGTTTTTTGGAAGAAAAAAATTGTTTCTTTTTCTCTCTCTCTCTCTTGAGAGCTTCGTGTTTTAATGTTCTTCGGGTTTTTCCTGAAAAAGCTATTTACGTTTTCAGGAAAAGAATTTGTTTTGAATGGTTAGACATTTTTAAGAAAAATTGTTTTTTCCTAAAATTTTCTATACTTTCAGAAAAATTTGTTTCTTTTTTCCTAAAAGGTCCCATGTTTTCAGGAAAAAAAATTGTGATCATATTTTAAAATACGACATTTGAAAATTGAAGTAACTGTGGTTAATCTAGAGTCCTCATGAGTTCTTCTGGGGAAAAAAATTCTTAAATGAGGACCTTTTAGCAATTTTCTCGGAATATAATTTGAAAGGAAAATAGTAGTAGTGTATGAATAATAATAAAAATAAAAAAAGAGAGAAATAAAGAAATAAAGGATGGCGAAACACAGGCCGACACTTGCGTCCACGCTGGCAACCTTTCACTGCCCAAGAGGTCAACGTATTGGGCCCACGTTCCATTCTCTCAGAATATACCGTCAACGGTCAACTCCCCAAGACTCAGTCCAAGTCCTGCGAAAAAACTAACTTCTCGCATGCCTCCAACGTATATTCCGAGTTCAATCCCTGCCTCCAACGTATCTTCGGGATCAACGTATATATAATTGCCCTCCCCTGTACCTATAAGATAACCAACGTCCTGCCCCTTCCTCTATCTGATCCATTTCTCTCTCAAGTCACAGGTTCTGTAAGCCCTCGTCTTGACCTGGTTCGCTGTTCTTTTCTGCAAGTTCAATCCAATGGCTCGTACCAAGCAAACTGCTTGCACGTCCACCGGTGGCAAGGCTCCCAAGAAGCTGCTTGCCACCATGGTACGTTTTCATCCTCTTCTTGTTTTGCCTAGTCGGTCGGAAAGTTTTTCTTCCGCTTCCAATTCCTTTCTCAAAGATTCTTGGTGCACATCTCTATGACAAAGATTGAAGATTTCAATGTAGAATTCCTTTCGCTGCACTCTGAACGTTTTAAAATACTGTATACACAACAGGCTGCCAGAAAATCTCTTCCTGACGCCGGCGGCCTTAAGAGGCCTCATCGCTTCCGCCCCGGAACCGTCGCCCTCCGGTAACTCAATTTTCTCATTTCTACGAATTATTGACGCACCACTAACCTTTTTCCTCCATCTTGAAATCTTAGAGAGATTCGAAAGTACCAAAAGAGCACTGAACTGTTGATCCCGAAGATGCCCTTCCAGCGTCTGGTTCGTGAAATCGGTCAAAACTTCAAGGTATGACAATGAACGACAAGAACAATAGAATCCGAGCGGAAAAGAGAGGATCGATCAGATCCTATATCCTCATTATGTACTTCTTTCTTGCTCATAATTTGCGTTGTGTTTGGTTGCAGGATGATTTCAGATTCCAGAACCATGCCATTCTTGCTCTGCAGGAGGCTGCAGAGGCTTATCTGGTGGGTTTGTTTGAGGACTCCAACCTGTGTGCTCTTCATGCTAGGAGGGTCACCATAATGCCAAGAGATATCCAACTTGCCAGGCGTATCCGTGGCGAACGTGCTTAATTAGCCCCACACTCATCAGAATCTCCATTGTCGTACGTGCACATGTATCATCAATTGTTTTAGGAAGAAGGTTTCCTTTTGTTTTTGTTAGGGGCCAGATCTATAATGTTTGTTGTGTGGAGTATAATAGCTCTCTATAGCTTTGTTTTTTTTCGTGTAGGAACTTTTGGTTGTAAGTGCTTACGCACACGTTAGGCAGTTTTATAAAATACTGCAATTCCTTTTCTGATGTTTCCTGTTGCATGGGGAAATTCTTCTCGTTAATAACTTCCTTGCATTCGCAATTGTCGAAGTCTTGTTAGAAATTGTCCACAATCCTTCTGACCTCTGTCTATTTTCGATAATTCTTACTATGCTCTTTAGTAATCTTGAATTTAATCCTCGTTTAAACAACTCAAGAATCTCGATGTACGTTGAAACATTGCACTTATCTGTCTCTCTGGACCATGCAAAAAAAGCCCTGTGGATTAGAGGGAAATTAACCAACCAAAGAATATGAAAGACGTAGAAAAACAGAGCATGAATAACTATGAAATAATATAACTTGATCTTTTATTTTCTTTTTCTTCGTTTTGGTCAATTACGTCAAGCATATATTATCAATGGAATTTGCCTCAAAAATATAATTAACAGCTTTAGAGCTTCTTCAAGCTAATTATGAACAATATCTGTTTAAAAGAAATAGATTATTTCTGTACAAAAAGTTTCTACCACCAAATTAAAATGACGTGTTGACATAAAATTTAACACGGCTTCTTTGTATTCCTGCCTCGGTTGACGAGGGTTTGTTTGGAAAAGCTTACTTACCCTCTAAAAGTATGTTTAACAGTATTTTTTTTGTAAAACGAGATAATCTCCTCCACGTATTTATTTTGACTTATGTAAAAGTACTTCTCTACCAAGTTCCCAAACCAACTCATAGAATACTTTTTGACAAGGATTATAATTAGATGCGAGCCATGAAGAAGAGAAACTAACACTGGAGCATAAGTACGGAGGAATTAATCCTTGGCAGCCGATAATTTACATGTCCAGTCACTATATTTTTCACGTGAAGACCGGCAGAGGGAAAAAAACCAATGATATTATTCTGTATAGGCATGCTAATTAATGACTATCAATGGAATCAACACATGAAGGCACAGATATTATTCTTGATAGGTGGAAAATGAAATCATATTAGTTGCACCCAGATTCCGTTGCCGGGGATTTCTTGATGGACCAGAAATAGCATATAGTAACCGGGAGGTGCAAGAATAGCCGAAGGTGGCGTGGTGACCTCAACTTCATATGCAGATCTTCCCAGATTCGTCACTTTGCTTGGCTCCAGCACCAACATCCTCTGATTCATGGAGAACGAGTGAGTATTAAATGGTGGCAACAACATCGTCACCAACACCGTGTTCTGAACTAATGTTGCTGTCACCTGGAACCTCAGCTTCAACTTCTGACCGTACTTCAGTTTGGCTTCAGAAGGAGATACAATGTTGGGACGCACATTAGAGAATCCAGACTCCAGATACGATGGCGAAAACGCCTCCAATCTGAACTCCGTTGGAAATAAGACGTTAGTGAAATTGTAGTACACGTGAGGATTGCTTCCGGCGACAAGCACGCGTCCGTCGCGAAGCAGAACAGCCGTGGAGTGGTACATCCGAGGAATAATACTCGGGTTTTGTAATTCGAACCGAGACCCCGCCGGGCTGTTCGTCTTGTATAGGAACGGGTGCAGCACCGGGTTGCGACCCGCTTCCCATCCCGCCGTTCCCGATGCCGCTCCATTGATGATCAAAACATTACCGTTAGGGAGCATTACCATGTCATTCATAACTCTAGATCCGGGCATTGTCTCCATGACCCACTGTGGGTTCGGGTCAGTGATCTTTATCCGAGCACAGGTATTAATAGCCGGCAGAAATTTGCCTTGGTTGCTTTGCTCATACGATCCTCTTGGAGCTCCGCCACAAATCAGAATCTCTGCTTCGACGGTCATGGCCTGTAAATTCTTCAAAGGTAATAACACTGCCGAGCCTGTACTTGGATATGATCTGGGATCTCCACCTGGTATTTGTGGGTAGGTCCTGACCACCTTGTTCTTGTCGTAGTCCAGTAGGATGGCTCGATTGTTGGCGAAGATGAACAGGTTGCCGTCCACGCTCAGAAAAACAAAGGGGTACAAGTTGTTCTCTATTACTGCGTCATTGGTCTGTACAAGAAACGGTAGGCTGTAGCTATTTCTTGCCTCTGTTTTAGGATAAAACTCGTAGTTGAACGTTCTTCGGCCACCAACTATAATCTGACGCCCGTCTGGAAGAATGTGATTGGTGGAGTACCACCTTCGCTCTGCCAGTCCGCCGTCTACTTCTTCCCAGTCACAGTCGGGGCAAGGACTAATCATCCTGACAGTACGATCTCCGTCATTGAAGCCACCTGTCTGGACGAGACGGCCATCGGGAGAGACGGAGCCAGAGGAACACCAGACGTTAGTGTGGACATAGAGAGGGCGGAAAGAGTTGGAAGAAACGTCGTACTCGAGGGCGTGAGCTGTGCAATCTGTTTTAACGATCAGCTCTTTGGGGTTTTGGCGGCATCTGCCATTGGGCAGGGATAAGTTAGAGAGGCCAAAGTCTGTGCGATCGAAGATGACGACACGGTCGTGGTGGAGTAACTGCATGTGCATGGCCACAATGCCGATACTGTTCTGTAGGAGCTGCCATTGTCCGTAGCCGGCATCGGTGAGAGATGGTATGATGGCGAGAAGAAGGTGAAAGAGAAAATGAGCAAGAAGAAGAGAGGCCATTTGTGGTGTTGGTGAACTGTGATGGGCTATGTTACTTTCTGGATTATTTGGGTTCAAGCTCGGGCTAAGGAGGCTTTAAATACTCGTTAATGAACGCGTGATGCAATCAATATTATAGTAACTCTAATTGAGAAGTTTGTATTATTCGTCTTAAGAAAAAGTGGAATATGAAGTAATGAAGCAGCGGGAGGATATGGATTCTTTGCGTCCTTCTTTAGAGATCTATGGCGTCTGGAAAGCGTGTAGGCCATACCTTTATCATCTTCTCTGAGTTTCATCTCAGAAGAACACGTGCACAAAAGAACGTCTTTCAGATAGGTATCTCTCTCTCTCTCTCTGTGGACTCAGCTCGCATAAGGCATTTTCACATTCGCCAATCAAGGGACAAAATGGTATACCGTCGGTAAGCCTTTGATCAAGTTGATTGATTATGGTTGTCAGAGTAAGTAGAAGATCGCAGAAGGTTAAAAAAAAAGGTCAAAAGATCCTTAGCTGGAGTTAAAATATTGGGGTTTGTTGAAAGGTACGACAGTGGTTTAATGCCGACGTTTCTTGGCAGCGATTCTGGTCAAGAACTCTGTAATTAGCTTGTGAAGGAAGATAGCAGAGAGAAGTTAAATTAATATATATGTATCATGTATGGGCATATATTCTCTGGGACAGAGCTAGTCTTCAAAGGCTGGCTTTGCTTGCGAGGCCACACTGGAAAGTCGATCGATCATACACCTTCTTCCATTCAAGTCAGGGCATCTTCTCTTTACTATACAATCAAACATGCCGACTAACCCACTGTGTATATATATATAGCCTCGCATTTTTATTATTTATTTATAATACCATGTCGTTTTATTCACATTCAGCATGATGAGTGACCAGGCCTCCATTTTCCCACCTTAAAATACATCCCCCTCCTTCTAAATCGCATCGAAAAGTGGGGTGTGTGTGTAGCACGTTCAATTCCCTTTTCTCTCCTTAAACATTACTTAATTTGCATGGAAACTTCCGAGGTTGCAATTAAAGTGGAGTCAAGTAGGTGACTTCCTCGAGTACATGCTGAGAGAATATTTTAATTAACGGGATAAACTATTTTTTAATTTGATTTACAGAAGTAATTGAGTATATGAAATGATTTTTATATCAACTTATGTAAATTTCTTTTAAAACAACGGGGAACATGATCTAAAATGATTAGACGTTGCGCTGTGGCAGTCTCCCTCATGAAAGCTCCTGGAATCCGTGGAAGATAAGCCATTCCCATCCGTCAAAAACATTGAGACATTAATACCACCCTCTCATGTCTTTGCTTTTACATATGGCCTTGAGCAACTTTTTGTATGTAGTATAATGATAAATTATGTTCACTTTTATTGAAAATCTCTCAACTCACTGCCTTTGGGTGTTTTGGGGTTTGGACTGGATTTTATGTGTCATTACCTGTATTTCGTAACTCCGTTTAGAGTGACTTCCATGTAAGTCTAGATAAAACTCTTCTAAAATACTTACTTAGGATTATATGAAATTCTTATTCAAACCGTTTTCACACAGGCATATTACCCACTAGCGGATCTTTATGTATTTCAGGGGGTGCTATTCCCTGAAAATTAGGTATATATTAGTACTATGTGATTTATTTTGCATCCACTTATTTACTAATTTTGAACCCACTAAATTTTTGCTTAAGTTCTTCTAAAAATATATTAAGAACAAATCTAATTTATCTTCTTAAAAAAGAGTTTACACTTCTAAACCAAGGTTCTAAATCCGCCATTGGTATTACCAAATTGGAAACCAAAAGTATGAGGAAAATTGCGCCTAGTGACAAGGTGCTGGATTTTATCTCGTTACCGGTGTAGATGATTTTGTGGAGAATTCTTTCAAGCAGCTCTCGTAGCTCAGTTGGTTAGAGCACCCGTTTAGTAAGCGGGAGGTCTTGAGTTCGACTCTCAACGAGAGCATTGATGTCTTTTTCATTTTTCCATTTTCTTCGGCTTCTTTTTAATCGCTGAAGTAAGATTGTTCCCAGTTGTTCGGTGAGGATAAGATGCTGTTAGGAACACCCATTGGAATTTGGTATTCAAAGCTGTTCAAGACCTCTTCCATTGCCATCCGTTGTTGGCTTTGTTTTTTCCTCTGCTAATGAACTTCTGATGCATGCTGAGGCTAGGTGGAAATAAAGTTCTGAGGGATGCTGAAAACTGCAGATTCGCTCCTTTGTGGGCAAATTGATTGAAAAAGACAAGACGATGAACTACTATCAAGAAATCTTAGGATGGAGTGCTCACATTCTTGAGAAAATGGTTGCTCAAGTCTGTTTCATCTTCGAACTTCAGTTCTCACAGCTTTGACGGTCATGGGGACGTTCTCAACTTCATCACTTAAGAAAAGCCTTTTTGTCCAATTTTGCTAACATTCTGGGCAGATGTGACCAAAATATTGATGGAGGACCACACTCCATTAAAAAAAAAAGTCATTAGAAGATGATTTAGTTAAGGTGATTAGTGGTAATCACTTAATTAGTTAATGACATGAAAATCGATAATGGATCATAGTATAATGATTTAAATATGAAATTGTGTAGTCCTCATTATAGAAGAGGGTGATTTGGGTCTCCCATTTCAAAAGTCTCAAAATGAGGTTAATTTATCTCCCTCAAAAGAAGATATATTAGTGTTGCACTTTAAAAAATGGTATTACGATAATATATGGAATTTCTTCATCTATTATTAATGACAGACGTTTCTGCACTTTCATGAGGAGGCTAATGGGGACATCAATTGAATACTGTTGAAGACATGCATAAAAAAATTCGAATATGACAGCAGATTGCTTCAGTGCCGAAGGTTGAAAATTTTAGACCCTAATTTAAGGAATGGACCTCTCCATCAAAAAGACATCATTCAACCTTATAGTTTTTATTTGTGCAGTTAAAGTAGTGTTTGAGGAGAGGTAGGTAGTCATCCCAAGTTGCATCTTCGATTATCTTTTCTGTTACCACTTGAGTCGCACTTTTCACCATTTTCCTTCCTGGAATCTCAGCAAGAGCCAGTTTGAAGTAGGCAAATCTTGACTGGTAATAGCTTGGTTTTTCACCACCATATTTCTGTAGCAAAAAAGAGACATGGAAAACTTGGCGCACCATGAACTTTGTTGTTACATTTGCCCTTATCTGGGGGTTCCTTCTCTGTTTGTGGTTGAGTAAACGTCCAAGTCAGCTGAAAGAAAAAAATGCATTTTTGAGGCTACTCCTTCCGATGATCTGTGATGAATTGATCCATGGCATGTGATAAACTTGGCCTAAACCTGTTTGTGTCATTGTGTGTTGCTAGGCTGAGAAAGATTGTAAATGTCAGTCAAGGGTGAAGGGTTCCTATGCTGTTGTTTCCTCCCACCATCCCTGTCTTCAAGTCAGACGACGGCTTGACTTACTGTATGCGGCTTTTCGCGTTAATATATTATTGATTGTTTTTTTGCCAAATATATTATTGATTCTTATTTAATATGATATGCTTAAATTAGATAAAAATGCAATATGTTTGTATTTACTGTTTTTAATTCTGTTCAGGGATTGGGAAAGAGTTCTAGAATCGATTTTTTTTTTTTTGCCAACGTTCTAGAATCGATTATGAAATGGCGCATGTGAAATGCAGGGATTCCCGTAATCTTTTTTTGTCGGGTTCGCAAGGCTCGTGTTGTTGACTGACAGAACTAATCCACAGCCTAAATATACTATTTTAATTTAATGAGGTACGATTTTGAGCGTCATCTGCTTCAATTTCTCCTCCCTCCTTGCATTATCTCTTTTTTTTAAATTATTTACACAATTTAAATTAATTATACAAGGAGTTCTATATCAATTTAGATAAAAATATTTTTTAATTAATAGCACTTTTTCACTATTTGATAGTCCCATCTTCTATTAATGAATGAATAAATAATGGCGAGTACATTTACTGTAATTTACTCAATTTAAAATAAAATTTTTCTTACATGTTTAATTTTAAAATTGTAAATGAAAAGTTAACTTGTATGATTAATCGAGTGTGTTTGGTTGGATATTAAGAGCCCATAAAGTTTATTTGAATCTAATAACTCAGTTAGATATTTTTTATACAAAAGTTATTTTTTTAAAATATATTTAGATTAAAAACGACTTCTCCCAACCCAGGTTTTATGCACGCCAACCTAAAACAGCCCTTGCATCACCCAGGACGAGTGGTTTAACAATGGATATTATGCTTATTTCTAACACTTTCTTAATGGTATACGCAAGTCGAAATAAAAATATATTGGAATATGTAAAAATCATCTTAAAATCTATAAAAACATCTTGAAATCTGTAAAATAATCTTAAAATTCATAAAATACTTCAAAATTTATAAATTTTTTCCACTAACGGAGTTTCTAATCACACTCTTTATTTCGATGAAGTTGATATTTCAGAATGTTAATTAAGGTTTCCCCCTTATTTCGATGAAGTAGATATTTCAGAATGTTAATTAAGGTTCCCCCCGTGGGATGTCGCAACTTTCTATTTATCTGCATCCGTCATTGCGCGCGTCAGCAAGCTCTCTGCACTAAGGCCGAAACGCGTCTCTGTATACTTTTTCGCATCTTGAGTCTTGACTACCAAGGAGAATAATCATAAGATTATTATCAGATTCGCTGACCACAAAATGTTGAATTTCAGCGGTGTCTTTTTCTAATCTCAACTTCTACAGCCTCCTACTTGTTCAATGGTCAATTTTGCTGTAGCGTGGTGATCAACCCACCGGCTATGCTTTATGCTTTCTGGTCTCCAAATTGCCTGGAATAAATTCCCAGTTCCTGGTGGGGGATGATTAGATTCTGGTAGTCTGATCGCGGCATCTACATTTAGTTATCCTTGCCGTTTAATGACTGTAATTCGATATCGCTGGTCGAGTTCACTATCAAGGATGGCGGAAGAGATTAAGACGGCTGACATAGGATCCTCTGCCACTACTTCTGCAAAAACTAGAAGCTTGTGGCCTTCTATTCTTCGTTGGGTTCCTACTTCCACCCATCACATCATCGATGCTGAGAAGCGTCTTCTCTCCGTTGTCAAGTAATTATTTTCTTCATAAGCTCTTCCTAAACCCTGAATTTTCTCTTCAAAATCATCCGGGGAATTAATCACCTCATGACATCTGGGTTTTTCTTACAATTGTGATTCCCATTGAAAATTCAAATATCAGAGTTTTCCGTTACTATCTCGTAATTTTGTAGTTTTGTCCGGGAGATATCCTTTAATCTTTGGTTGATAAGCTTATTCGGAGTTGGACCCAAAAATGGGAAAAACTTGATCAGGATTGAGTCCATTTTTCAAATGAAGTGATCATTCAAGTAACATGATCCGCTTGCTTGTGAAATTTTGAATGCATTAAACCAGCGGCACATTTTACATTTTTTTTTTTTTGCTGAATACTCGTTGAGGATTGTTATGTCTCCTTTTTCAGGACTCCTTTTGTTCAAGAACTGGTTAATATAGGCTCTGGTCCTCCTGGGTCGAAAGTTAGATGGTTTTGTTCGTCAAGCAATGAGCCAAGGTTTATCAATACTGTAACCTTTGAGAGCGCACAAAATTCTCCTACGCTCGTAATTGTTCATGGATATGGTGCTTCACAGGGTTTCTTTTTCCGTAATTTTGATGCGCTTGCCAGTCGTTTCAGAGTCATTGCTATTGATCAACTTGGGTGAGCCTTGCTTCTTTTGACTTTGAAGTTATGTGGTAGTTGTTTAGGTCATTTATTTGGTATATTTTGTACCTTCGACATCGAATTCTCTCCCTCATGTTGGTCATTAAGTCCTTCAAAATTTTTACCATTCCGCCCAACAAGCACCTGTTCAATGATTGGTATTGTGAATGCTATTTAGAGGGGAGATGTGGTGTATGTTAAGGCCATTTATCTTATTTCCTACCTTAAAACCTTCTTTTTTTTTTGTAGTTGGGGTGCATCAAGCAGGCCTGACTTTACATGCAGAAGCACGGAAGGTTAGTCATGCAAAATAGTAAATTGTCAACATGTTGGATGAATGCTAAATTTACTTTTGGAAGAGGAAAGTCCTATTTGTTATTGAAACTGAAGAGTACTCTAGCAACTAGTTATAATTTGTTGTTGACATTACAGAAACCGAGGCATGGTTTATTGATTCTTTTGAGGAATGGAGAAAAGCCAAAAATCTTACCAATTTTATACTGCTTGGACATTCTTTTGGTGGTTATGTTGCTGCTAAATATGCCATTAAGGTGAATGTCTTCCCATATTTCATTATAATGTTAATTACCTGCATTTTTTGTTGTTTGTTATTATAAATATTCTAATGTATAAATTACCTAAATATAGCACCCTGAGCACGTACAGCACTTGATTTTAGTGGGACCTGCTGGAGTTTCATCAGAATCAGAGTCCAAATCTGAGCGGTTTACGAAGTTTAGAGCAACATGGAAAGGAGCAGTTATGAACCATCTTTGGGAGTCTAATTTTACACCTCAAAAAATTGTCAGGTTGAATTACTCACTCCAGCAGTTTGATTGTCGTACCTGACTGTTCAAGTATAATAGTGTGAATTATACAGACTTCCAAGTTTTGTGAAGATTATGCTAATCTTGCCTAGATAACGGTTCTTGTTGTCTTCGTAGAATTTAGCTTTTTATATGTTTGTTGCAGAGGATTAGGTCCTTGGGGTCCTGATATGGTCCGCAAGTATACAAGTGCTAGGTTCGGTACAAATTCAACTGGTGAAGCATTGACTGAAGAGGAATCAAGATTGCTGACAGGTATGGTTGAATAACATACTTACGCATGGTTTCAAACTTTCACTACAAGAGTTCATTCTAATAGTTGCTTTCTTTCTATTGAAGATTATGTTTACCATACCTTAGCGGCCAAATCTAGTGGGGATCTGTGCTTAAAGTATATATTTTCTTTTGGAGCCTTTGCTAGGATGCCTCTTCTTCACAGGTTCGGTGACCTCCTACTTTTTAATCATATTTTAAATCAGCGATGCTTTTCTCTTCAACCAAAAGCTGCATTATGATGCAGTGTAACTTGACATCGGTATATTTTATTTCAGGCATGAATTTTGTGCATATTATGTGTAGGCGTAACATAGTAGTTGTGGTTGGATGGTATTGGATTTGCATTTACTTTTACTAGTATATACAGAACTTTCCTGCATAATGTGCACCTCCTCAGAGAAGGGGAGTAAAGAGCACAAAACATTGTTTTTGGGGATAGAGTTCTAATTTATACTGCTTTGTGTGTAGCTTGATAATGGATATTTAAGTTTGTTGCGAGGCAAGCAACTTATTATGATGATGCAATGCACTTTCATATGATAAAAACAAACGTTATTCATACACCCAAAAATTGGAAAGCTTGGCGAATTCGAAACCTTTTTAGCACTGCAAACTTGGTTATTCTAAATATTTATGTCGTGAAACTTTACCAAGTATTTTTATCCTTTTTTTTTTATTTTGGTGAATCAAGTATTTTTATCCTTGATGATAAGGATATGTGCAAAACTGTGGGCATGAAGGATTAGGTACATGGGCTGGGGAGGCTTCATCTAGGGATAGGCCTTTTGTTCAAATATGGACACTTATCTTTGATGTTGTACAGTCTCATTTTTATTTTTATTATGGTATGCGTCAGTTTGTAACATGTTTTGGTTTTCCTTTCCCTCGCATGGTGTTACAGGGCCTCAGAGTGGAAGGTACCAACTACTTTCATATATGGTTTCCAGGATTGGATGAGTTATACTGGGGCCCAAGAAGCTCGTAAGCACATGAAGGTTCCATGTGAAATCATCAGGGTTCCTCAGGTACGACTTTCAAAATTTTCCCAAACATGAATCCATTCTGATCTTTCTTTTTTGTTTCCTTCGCGAACTAAGGAAATATCATTACTTGTTGCAGGGTGGGCACTTTGTCTTCATTGATAACCCAACTGACTTTCATTCAGCTGTGTGGTATGCTTGTCGAAGGTTTCTTTCACCTGATCCGGACAGTGAATCCCTTCCGGAAGGCCTGACCTCTGCTTAGGATCGTAGTTTTGTGCGTCACTGTCGATTATTTATTATCATTATTTGTATAAAGCCAAGGTCAAGGGAGGTGTCTTAACATTATTGCGGTGTTAAAAATGGATTAATTATTAAGCGCACGAGATGCGGCTGTATATTCATGTAATATATTACAGAAAAGAAAAGATGTGTCAGAACATATTTACCCAAAAAAAGGGGAAATTGGTGCAAGAATTAATAACGTGAAAGATATTGATATGTGAAACATGATTGGTGAGAGTTGGCCCCACTCGCATTTACCTGTGGGCATGCTTGTGAAAGTGAATTTACTGCTGACAGGTTTGGACTTTCCAAGTACGTTGCAAATGTTTGGTCATAGAAATTATTAAGAGGCTTACGGAGATCCAACGGGTGTAAAGTATTTTTCTTTTTCAAAACTTAAGTTTTAGGCTAACTAAAGACGTGATTAAATCAACTAGTAGATGGATTTTGCTCATAGTATTTACACGTTATTAATTAGAGTTAAAGGTTTAATTTTGTCCTAGAAGTTTTCATCGGTGAGTATTTAGAAATTAGGTTCAATTTTAGCATGCGGGTCATCAAAGGAGTCATCAAAAGAGGTAGCAGTGTGTAGTGCGGGTAAAGCGGATCAACCCGCGGGTTGCGGGCTGGCCCGCTCAGGTTGGTGGGCTGGGCGGGCCAGCCCATCAGGTGGCGGGTTGGGATTCCCCAACCCGCCAGTTTTTTTATTTTTTAAAAAAATTAAAAATAAATTCTTTTTTTCATTTTTTATCTACTTTTTTTTATAAGATTGCATATTTATGCTATTCTCTTTCAAATTCTATGAATAAGTGTTCAATAATTTCCTAAAAATAGAATTTAATATTACTT
>JANTPZ010004192.1:0-17367 GCA_025593235.1 Vachellia pachyceras
GGTTCGCAATGGATCTGATTACAAAGATTATTAAATTGTATCAGGAGCTGGCGGATATGATGGCTGAGAAGTCAAAGGTGAAATGGGGTAACTGGATAGGATACATCATCGTGCCCTTTACGGTCACTCTGCAAAACGACCCCTTGAAATATGTTCGTCAGGCCAAGTCCATGATCGACCGCAAGAAGAATTCCCTTGAAGCTATCTGCACTTTTGGCTGTGCAAAGTTGTCTCTCAAGATATTTGGCATGAAGGTAGGGTACCTGCAGCCCCCCCCCACCTCCAATATATATATATATCTTCCTTCTTAATTACTCCATCTCAAGTCACAACCTTGAAGGCGCAGCAGAGGATTCCCTGTGTATATGCAAGATGATCTATTAATGAGTTTTATGCTTTTGGATGTGAGGCAGGTGGCAGCTGCTGTAACACACAGGGTTCTGGAAAACACGACTTTGACCTTCTCGAACGTTGTTGGTCCCGTGGAAGAAATCGCCTTCTTCGGCCATCCCTTGACATTCGTGGCCCCTAGTGTGTATGGCCACCCACACGTAAGTAATACTGATACGTCCATGTATAAATAAATATACGTTTTAATGTATGCACATATGTGTAATGTGTTCTATATATATATATATATATATGCACGCAGGCACTGACCATCCATTTCCTGAGCTACGTGAATCGGATGACGATCTCTCTTGCCGTGGAGCCAAGCTTGATTCCTGATCCTCACTTGCTCTGCGACGATCTAGAAGCATCGCTCGCGCAAATGACCACTGCCGTTAAGAGAACGCTCATTCCTGATATCGTATAAATGCTTCCCTCCCCTTTTCTTCTATCTACCTGCAGCTTCCTTCATGAACAACAGTGTGTTATGTTTATACTATACGCACGCACTCTTCCTTTTTATCTTAATTCATATCATCTAGGATTCCGTCTATGTTATCTTTCACACACACACACACACACACATACATACAAGGAGAAAATTGCCTATTAAGTCCCAGGAAATAAATTAAATACAATCAGTTGCCCACTTTTATTTAACTCACAATCTGGACCATGTCTGCCTTCAAAAATTCGCCCAGGGTTCCATTGTTTTGACATCCTACAAGAGAATGCAAGAATTTCTTTCACATCACAAATTAAGCGGCCTTTTTGAAACATTAAGAAAAATTAAAGCACAGGATACAATTGGAAATTAATGGATGAACTTAAAATTACAATTTCATAGATCAGAATATTAGTTACATCGAAAGCAAATTACTAAACTATCAGTGGGGAGTTCTGAGTTTAAATTACTGTCTGTTCTATGTTCTGAAGGGCCAGGGTCTGAGAGGGCTACAAGGCGAGACCGAATATGGGCTAGAGGGCCCAAAGAATGTTTGGAAAAAGAAATCCAAAATTCCTATCACCTTTTTCTTTGGGACCTAAAAATATATATTATAATAACCTATGCAGATATTGATAATTATATATTTTAGATATAAATAAATATATATAGATATATGTATAAAAAAGATATCGATATATATATATATGTTGGCAAAAAAAAAAGTAAGGAAGAGATATAGCCATTGACATGAAAGATATTTTTTTTTTGCCCCAAATAAACGAGAAAATAAGTCACAAAAGCTCTGGGATGTGTTTTTTAATAATACTGAAATGAAATTAATCAACCAAATCCAAAAAAAAATTAATCAACTCGAGAGCATTACAAATACATAACAGGAGTGGCCGAGTGGGATGTGTCTTCGGCCAATAGAAGAAGGATTTTTTTAAAAAAATAAATGGGATAGCATATCTTTCGAGTTTTTTATTAGTTTCCGGAATTTTCTACGTCAGTCCTCGTTCTATTTAAGGTGCAGCCATTCTCGCGACTGAAACCTTAAACCCTACTCCGAAGTAAAGCGAGGAAAAACGAAGTTGATTTAGCCATGGCGATAATCTCTGATTTCCACGAAGAAGAGAAGAATGAGTCTCAGGCCAAAGCATCGCCATCGTCTTCATCTTCCCCACCCTCGACTTTTAGCGCTAAATTTGATCCGTCGAATCCAATAGATTTTCTGGAGAAGGTCTTCGACTTCGTTGCCCAAGAAAGTGAATTTCTTGGGAATGCGAGTGCTGAAAAGGAGATCGCATCGGTGGTGCGAGCTGCAAAAGAGAAGAAGAAGAAGAAGAGAGAAGAACAAAGGACCTCCGAGGAGAGGTTGAAAGCTGAGAAAAGATTGAAGGAAGAGAAGGTTGAAGCAAAGCAAGAGAAGGATGAAAAACGCGAGGATAAGAAGGAGGAAAGCGGCTTCAGAGGTAACGATTAAAGAAATCCGTTTGAAGTCGTGAGACTTTTCCCTAGGAATGCATCTCTGTCATTTACTATGATGCCGGATTGAATACTTATATGTATTAGATTATATTTAGGTATCTTGCTTTTGTAAATGCTGAGCATGGAATTCTGAATTTATTTTTCGCCCTTTTGACTATGCCGATGAGTTGGTCCCCGATGTGTTTGCTCCGTTGTTTTGTCGGTGATAGAACGATCAATTCTTTCTTGAGTTTGTGGTATCGGGAAAGGGGGCCTCGATGAACCTGTGAGCTGTTTAGTGATAAGTGATTATTGTCGCCTTTGGAAGAAAAACATTTATTTCGCCACGAATTATCAAACGTGAGATGCCGGATTTTTGCCATTGAGAAGTTACATGTTTTGTGGATTTTCTGTTTATCCATATTAAAATTGTCCTTTCTATGCTTTCAATTCATGTTTTATGGAGTTCCTGTCTTTTTATATTGTCGAGCCACTTTGAGTATGCAGTGAGGTTTCTGCAATTCTAGTTCCTGCCCTCCCCATATAGTTTGGTGGCTCCTTGCTATATGATGATGGCTATCCAGATGAATTATCCCTTCTATGTCTTTGTTTCTTTTAAAGAATGCAATGTTTCTGGAAGCATTGAAGTTTCCCCCATGTCTCTACATCTTTTCAGCTCCTAACAAAGGTAATGGGTTGGATCTGGACAAATATTCTTGGACTCAGAGTCTCCAGGAGGTCAATGTAATTGTTCCAGTGCCAAATGGAACCAAATCACGGTTGGTTTCCTGTGAGATAAAGAAGAACCATCTTAAAGTTGGACTCAAGGGACAGCCTCCAATTATTGATGTGAGTTGGTGACTAGATTTCTATCGTTGATTGTCGAATGGAAATTCTTTCCTGAGTATATTATGTTAATTACATTGCTTTTGTTTTTTTAAATCCGAATGATTTGATGATTTGATTCGTGTTGGGTTGTTTGTTCGCAGGGGGAGCTATATAATGCTGTCAAGCCTGATGACTGCTATTGGAGCATAGGTAAATGACTAATTATCATGCATAAACATTTTCAAGTTTTCATAATATAAAGATAAAAGCGGCAATTGTGGAAAACCAAACGCGTAAATCGTATTCATAAGTATACTTGGAAGCTGGGTTGTTGCAAGCAGCTAATGAAGATGCCTTTTTATTCCTTGGTCAAGTGTTGTTTCTTACTGTTCATGTATAAACTTGATTTTGCAGAGGATCAAAATTCTGTTTCTATACTTCTGACCAAGCATGATCAAATGAGCTGGTGGAAGTGCCTGGTAAAAGGTGACCCTGAAATTGACACACAAAAAGTTGAACCAGAAAACAGCAAATTGTCTGACCTCGATCCAGAGACACGACAGACTGTTGAAAAAATGATGGTAATTGACTGTTGATTTATTTTAACTTCAATCATTATTTGTTTAGTAACTCAGTTTTATCTATTCAGTACTGCTTAAAATAATTGCTCTAATCCATTTTGGTACAAGTTTTACTACAATGTTATGAGGGTTGGGCTTTTTTATGCTATTTGATATACAGATTTTGGTGTTGGTGGTTTATTAATAAATAATTCTCTTGTACTATTGTGCAGTTTGATCAGAGGCAGAAGTCTATGGGCCTCCCAACCAGCGATGAGCTCCAAAAACAGGAAATTTTGAAGAAATTTATGGCGGAGGCGAGCACCTGATTCTTATTGACTAAGTTGTATGCTTTTCATACTCTTATTGATCCTTTACTAATGCGTGCTACTGCCTTGCAGCATCCGGAGATGGACTTCTCAAGGGCCAAGATCTCATAGAGTGCCGTATTTCTGGTGGCGCATGCTGGTTTCTGTTTTGTGGTCCCAGGGTTGCCGTCTTCTGTATTGCGTGCTGATGCTCTTTTGGGTTTAGGAAGATGAAACTGTGTTCATAAATTTTTTTTATGATGTTTGGAGAGCTAATATTTAAACAAACGTTGCCCTTTTAATGGATTTACTTCAGGATTATTTTGTCCAGTTGTTTCTTCTCTATGTTGTAGTGCTTACTACTTAGTGGGAACTTTGTTCTTAACTCTATTTTGTAGACTTGAAGATTGGCATATCAAATCAATTATAAATAGGCATGCTGTGCGTATTTTGAAAAGGAAAATAAATCACTTTGGATTTGCGCGTGCAATATGCAAATAAATCGCCGTTGAACCGAGAATTTCACGAGATGCGTAAAATACTCCTATATGATGGTATCAGAAACCTGGGAGGAATGAGCTCTGGTGCACTCCTGGGCCACCAAGGTGCTTGATTGGGAATTCCGTTGTGAAAATGGATTTTACAGATTTTGAGGCATTTTGGGAATTTCGAGATGGTTTTACGGATTTGAAGATGGTTTTTATGGATTTCAAGATGGTTTTTACAGATTTCGAGATGATTTTGTTTTGACTTACGTGCACCGTTGGAAAGAATGGCTTTCCAAACAAGCGCAAGGTTGCCCTTCGGAATTATTACTCCTCGTTTATATTGTTCGTAACTCTTCACTCCAAGGCTGCACCATACCGGGATTGATATCCCAATTTATCAAGAGCCTAATTGGAGCAGTCCCATGAATGCTGCTCAATCAAAGGGCTTGTCTGGGGAGGCCGTTTGCCTTCCCAAAAATCATTCCTGCACTTACTAGAACAAAATTCCTCTCAAATATTTAATTTAGAATTTGTATCCGTTCTGTTAACGGACTATCAAACAAGCCTTTTAACGTTAGAGGCGGCTGCCTTATTAGCTTTCCTAGCAACATAATTAATGACGAGGTCCCAGAATTTCCATTGCCCAAGGAGCTCCCATTCCTGCATTCCCCAGTCCTTTTCGCACTTCACTGTCCCGTTCCTATATATTTGGCTGTTTCTGGGAAAGGCGTGAAGCGTAGTATAGATCGTTGGCCTTCATAAGATGCTCCTTTTTTGGGCCTAAAAAAAAATTAAGGTGCTCCTTTTTTTCCCAAAAAAGCATAATAAAAGCATATAAATATCAACTATAAATGGAATTAATAAGTAATAGATGTGATCATTATCAGGTTTATCTGGTGATCATTGTTGATTATTAAAAATGATCCATTCGGTTTTTCTGGTTGACAGGATGAGTATGATGGTTTCAAGAGGGGTAAATATAACGGAAGTTGCACGCTCAATTGGTCCGAAAAATAATAATGCAAACATTGAGAGAATTATGAGAACGATGAATTTCCCTAGGCGATTCTGTTTATTAAAAAAAAACAAGAAGCTCTGCGATGATTGCGAACGAGTTTGGATGTGTTTGGAAATATGTTAGGAGAAAGAAGTTTACGGACTTCAACAAAAATTTACAGATTTCGAAATAATTTTTATGGATTTCAAAATGGTTTTTACGGATTTTAAAATGATTTTATCTTAGTTTACATTACCATTAAAAAGAAGTCATTTCCAAACATGCACGTGTAGCCCTGGGAATAAGTTCTTCCCAAATCCTTCAGCAGACATCTGTCCAACTTCAGACGTTTCTTACACTTTCTACAGACTTCCAGATGGGATCGTGAAGTGCAGTATCAATCAATGTCGGTATAGTGCGCGCTCGCGCGTATTAAATTAGTGGCATTGGGGTATGTTATTATTAGATTACTGTGCCGTCATTGCAGCATGTAAAAGTAGAAGAAGCCCCGCATTAATTTAGAATTCCCAACATATAGTGGCGTGAAAGGATTATTAATTAAGTGAAGAAATTGCTAGTAATTGAAGGCAGAAACATGCATGCAGATAGTGGAGATAGCGCGATCATTGAAGAACATGAATAAACACAGTAGTTACCGACACAACACTTGCTCTCACGATCCAAGTTAAACTAGCAGCGGGTAATTTAGAGTACATAATGAAGGAATTGGAGATGGAACACGAGTTTATGTGTTCGTTTACGTAAGTCGAAATAAATATTTAAAAAAAATTATCTCATTTTATAAAAAAATATTGTTGAATATATTTTTAAGGATAAGTTAAACGTTTGGAAAAATACCATATGAGTTTGATGCCGCGGAATGAAGGTGGACAAATGGTGGTGGGACTGGGACTGGCGTGACGTGTGTGTATAGTGTAGTAGCAATAATTCAGGCTTGCCATATTGGGGGGCCCTTAAGTGGAGTCTGTCACTTCATACATGCCGCCAATTTGTTGATCCCAGTGTGCCCAAAAGCCTCCTCTCCTCTCTCTCACCAGTTACTTCCCAAACCGAGAGAGCCCGCACTCTTGAACTCAACGTCCTCCTGGTTTTCTGTCTGTTTCTTTCCTTTTCATGTTAAACCCAATGCACACCCATCTTTGGAGCTTTTTTCTTCGGTTCCTGTTCATTATACCCATTTAGGAATACGGTAGAGAAGTACTTTTACATAAGTTAAAATAAATATGTGAAGGAGATTATCTCGTTCTAAAAAAAACACCGTGAAATGTGTATTTGGTTTGTCTGAACACTTTGTCAAACAAACCAATTATCTGTTACGTGGTCCCCACACTCGTGCTCAATCACTAACCCTTCCCACTCCCATTGCCTCAGAGTTCCTTTCTTCTTCTTCTTCACGTTTCTCTCACCGTTTTATTATTGTCATTATTCTTTGACAATTAAAAATGAGATGTTATCATCCCATACGAACGTCTGTTTGGGAAGGAGGTGAAGAAGTACTTTTACACAAATCAAAGTAAATACGTGAAGAAGATTATCTCGTTAAGTGAAAAATACTATTGAAGATATTTTTGAATGAGAATTAAATGTTTTTAAGAAAATCATTTGAATGCACTGCCAATATCTTTCAAGTTATTGTTTCACTGGGATCATAATGATATGTTGATGGCCGCTTCGTACTGCTCTAGGAATTAAATTGAAAAATTTATTGAGAGGTCCAAAATAAAAAACTTATTTAATTAATGGTCTCAAAAAATAAAATATTTATTTTAAGGTCCCATTGACAACATAAGGTGTTATCAATCCAACGCATGATGTTATCAATAAAAGGATTCTATGTTGTCAATGGGACCTTAGAATAAATATTTTATTTTTTGGAACCATTCATTAAATAAGTTCCTTATTTGAAACCTCCCAATAAATTTTCCAATTAAATTCGCTTTCGGACAAGACGCAAGCGCTGCTGCTCAAAAGTTTTTAAATTTATTTTGTTTGTCCACACATGCGGGGTGCAGTTGTAATTTTCGCAATTACAAGGCCAAGACACGGATGAGAATCCAAGAAGTTGGGTCCCATCCTCCAACGTGATATTCCAATTCCAACGAAACTCCCCCTCCATGCCCTCCAAACTCCCCTCCGGACAACTGGCTTTTTTGGCAACACCCCCTTTCCTTTACCCTTTTTCTCTTTTCACCCCCGTTTCTCTAATTTCACTTCACCCCCCATCCCCATCCGACACACCCTCTCTCTAAGACAGCTGGAAAATACACAGCCCTCCATTAACCCGTTCCTGCACTCGACAGGCTCGTTCATCAATCACACCTCGGGACCATTTGTTTCTTTCGCTCTGTTTCCCACCCTCACCATCATTCCCTCTTCCTTGACATTAAATGCGCAGCACAGGAAAAAAAACAAGTTCTCCTTCAACTCCCTTCTTAGTTCCCACACACGACGCGTTCTCTCGAGCCTCCACAGTGCATCCTTAGAGAAAGGGTGGTAAATCTGATTTCCGAGTCACTCACCTTCAGCAGAAATATCAAACACTAGCTGGCTGCCAATAATATAATTAACGGAGTCATGTTAATCGCGAGAGAAGTGAACCACCAGCTTCACCTCATGTATTCTTTACTAATGAACAAACGCTTTTAAACAATCTAACAATGTCTGGTTAAAAAAGGGCAATCAAATTCTGTAGTAGAGTCTGTTCGCGGGTCAATCATGTTGGATGCAATGAGTTCTGAAGCAGATTCCGCAACACTAAATGCCAAAATAGAAGTAGAGCACGTAGCGGAGTGAGGCGAGCGAGCGACCTTTTTCCAGGGAAGGGAAAAGTGGAGACCCGAATAGGGACAAGATGTGGTCATGCTCATTCTTTGCCTGCTCACTCAACACATATGGAGCTTCCAACTGGTGCGATGTGGAAGCTGCCGCGTGGAGCGGCGCCACTGGATGAAGCACCTGGGTGTTTGCCATGAAATAGACAGCTTCAGTTCATATATCAACTTTGTTCTCCACAAGTACCTGTACTTTACAAGCCTTTTGATGGGTAGGTTCCTAGAGAGTTCCCTCGCCTTTTCCGCAAAATTTCCCCCTTTTTCCTCATGTGGGAATTTAAGGTTATGGTAGTGTCTTGTTCGTTTCCGGTGAGTTGTGGAGTGAAAAACCCTCTCAACTTACCAGCATTAGAGAACAAGCCTAAAGAGAGAGCATATTCACCCCTTTTTTTGCCCTTTTCAAGAATAGGTGTGGTTGATATTCCTCTCAGGTTTTGCTTTACAGCCCATCTCCATATTCTTCTCATCAGGGTCTCTTAAAATTTCAATTTTAAAAGCTCTTTTCTGACTTTGATGTTTTGTCGTTAAATTATGTGTTTGAAAATGATGTGAATGGCTTCCCTCCCATTCTTTAATTTTAACTTTAGTTAAGTCAAATGATTAAGAATGCAAAATCAATTTTTTAAATTGATGTTATGCCAATCCACAGGTCGTCGTTTTATAATAATATTACCGCGACTTACTTGACACTGTCGAAGAAAAGGGACAGAGTGGGTGGGTTGATATTCTCTATTTTTCCCCCCATGATCACCAGCCCCTTTTTTATTACTGACAGAGGAATTGCAGAATCGAACATATTTCTACCCAAGTTCAATCCAGGCGAAAAATACCGATTTAAAAGCAAGGGGTTGTTAACTTATTATTACGCGTACTTGAGTATTTTAGTTCAAGTAACAGCGAGTACTTATTCTTCCTGCTGTTGCTTTCAGTTGTCAGAAAATGACAGGAATTTTAATAGGCTGATACTTTTCAAGACCGTGGATTTGTGGAAGAAACCTAATTTGTGAATGTAGAGCTACAGGGGTCACCACATCGGGAGAGAATTTGAATAATTTTGAGGCCGAATTGGAACGCGGAATCTATCCTTTTAAATTCCTTCTACAGCTAATCATATTGAATCCACTACTCTATCGTTTTCCTCTCTGCTATCATTCCCTTTTTAGTTAACGTAACGGTGGAATTTCGATCACAATACAGCATCGTTTCAAAAAATATGGAGAAGTACTTTTACCATTTATGAGGTAAATATGTAAAAGAGATTATCTCATTTTACAGAAAAACATTGTTGAACGTGCTTTTGGGGTGTTCAGAAGTTTTACCAAACACCCCATAAACTGACCCTCAGTGTTAATAGCAATAAAGTTCTGAATCCAGATACTGTTAACACTTAACAACACCTAACAGTGACCTTTTTCCTCTTTTATGTGATAATAATAGTTGAGAAAGTCCTTCCAAATACGCATGTTACAGAGTGGTTGTAATAAAAAATATTATGAAGAACGATAAAAAATGAAAAAAAAACAGCTGCAAAGCAGCGAATGTAAGTAGTGCTTTCGAGAGCACAAGCTAGCACACCTTATCTTATCGCAGGTGTGAAAAGGACTACGTCTTTTGTAACCGCCTCCGGAATAATTTAGCACAGCCTAGGTGTGTTTATAAATCCGTGTAAAGAAATGAGTTTATAAATTTTAAGAAGAATTTACGAATCTTGATATGATTTTTATAGAGTTTGAGATATTTTTATCTTGATTTATGTGTACAGTTGGGAAGGTGTTCCCAAACATGCACTAGCCTACCTATTTCAAGAAAGATGATTAAGCTTAATTACACGCATACTTTTGGGGAAGCAATTAATTAAATAAGTGATAGGCGTCAGATGGTTGTTAGCGAATGGGGTAAAACCGTAAAAGCAAGCTTTGGCTGTGCTGCTTTTTTAAGTCCACCCGTGCAGTATATTTTCGTGTGTCAATGTGTCACGAATGGGGGACGTATTTGAATGCCAAGTGGAACAACAAACTAGCTAGAGAGGGAAAAAAAAGAGAATTACCGAAAGTTCTATACAAGGGAATGCGTTACAAAATGGTTCTAAAAATTTATTAATAACAAGTCGAGAAGCATAATTTACAGGTGAAACAGTTATCATTTAGAACCTTTTAAAAGCATTTTACATACATTTCCTAATTTAAGACCTCTAAATAATTCTCCGAGCTGATGATTGCAGAAGCAAAGGACAAAGTTTGAGAATGGGTAATCTAAGTGAATGAGGAGTAGTGGAGCGTCCATTTCTGAAGTCTACATTTCATGTTACGTACTGGGTCGGCAATATTGAACTCAGCAAATGATGAGGGTTGTTGAAATTCTGAGTAGCAGAGCACATGTAGTGAGAAATCACGTACTACCTCTTGTCCTGAATTAAAAACTTCATTTAGGGTAGTAATAAAAATTACTTTTACAATATAACTATGTGAAATGGACTTACGCAGAAGTGCTTTTAACCTTATACAACACGACGATAAATGGGGCCTAAAGTGCTGCTTGTTGCTTTCTATCGCACGCCCAATCAATTTATACATGTTCCCAACTGTTTGATTTTTTCTGAAACTTTTTTATGATAGTTCCCCGCATGATATCTGACGTGAAAAAAATATTCACTCTCGGGGTTATATTTTTTATGTCTACAGAAAACAAATAGGTGCATGAACTATATTAGTTCAATTCAGTAGAAACTGCATCTTGCTTGATTTGCTCAGACACATATAGGGAGAGAAATATAGACACATGCGGTACTCCTCCGTGGAGTCATATATCTTCATTTGCAAGGCATAAATAATTAAATTCACCCACAAAATATCAAATTAAAGGCCAAAAAAAGGGAGGGAGGGAGGGAAATAAGAAAAAGGAAAGATGGAATCTTTCATTGCCATTAATGGCTTTATTTGGAGGAGCTTTTAGACTCTTCAAAAGTACGTTCAACATTATTTTTTTTATAAAATGAGAAGATCTCCACAACATATTTATCTTATTTATGTAAAAGTACTTCTCTACTGTGTTCTCAAATAGATCCAAGGATTAAGTTGGAGGACAGATAATACAGGGCAAGGGAAGCGCGTGGGAATTGAGAAAGGCTCAAGTGGTGCTTACCAAAGAGTGATGATCAGCGTGGAGCCCACCAACATGTCCACAGATATTGGCTGGGTGCAATTCTCCTTTGCCTCAATTTGCAAATATAATAATACAAAATAAACACTTCACTGTCCAATTGAAAAAGTTCCCTCTGAACGACTGTGACTACAGGCTTGGAGGGGACTCTGCATTATAACACCACCCCTGTTCTTTTCTCAATTTGTCCTTATTCATTAACATTCTTACATCATCTTCCCCTGACCACTGTCTCCCACACTTTCTTCGTTCTCTTCTTCCGCAGCTCCATTCCATTAACACAAGCCTCTCTCGCTACTTTGACTCATTTATACTCTCTCTTATTATTATAAATTCGCCACCCTCCTCCCTCCTAATACATTTTTAAGCTTGTAACCAACCAAACAAGCTAACAGACAAAAGCTCGCTGCATCACTAACTTCCCCTCCCTCTTTAGCATTTTGCTTCCCTATTTTTTTTTTCTATCGGTGTGCTGGCTTGCTTCTTTTCTCTCTTCCTCTGCTCTTCTCGTGAGCTCATCACTCTTTCGCCGACTCCTCCATCTCATTGAAGTTCCCTGTTTCCCGAGACTGCCTCTTCCTTGGAGAAATGTATGCGGACACTGGTCTTTTGTTCCCGTATTTCCAGAGTCTATCTCAAGGGCTTCAGCAACTCGATGAGTACTGTAAAACCCATAAGCCCAATGCTTCAATGGTACCTTCCTTTCCCGTCCTATGCTTTATTTCGTTTTAAACTGTGTTTATGGTGGCACCTCTAAGTTTGTGCTCAATTTTCCCAGCCCTTAGCTTATATCATTCGTAATCTTTGGTCTCTTGCCGATTGATGATGTCGATGAAGTGAATAACAACAGAATTGAATTCTGGAATTGGTTTCGCGTGTAATCTCTGCTTCTTCATTCATTTTTTTTCACCCCTCCTTCTGAATGTTTTCTCATAGCGCAAGTGGAAACAGCTGGAGCTGGATTTATGTGCTGGATCTGGGAAAGCGTGAGAAAAGGAAAGATGTATAGAGTGTAAGCGGAAACGAATTTTTGTTGTGACGGTGCCGTGTTCCATTGTCTTTCTTGCATTTCTTTGTTAATTTATGGTGTGAACTCTCTCGGTGGGCTCGCCTTTTCCTTTGGCCGCACTGAGGGAGATTAAAGAGGAAAAAGTCCTTTCTACGCACTTTTTCTTTATAGTAAGAGAAAAAGGTTGGAGGAAAGGGGATGGTTAATGCTCAACTTAATCATTTCTTCTGGTTTTGTCGGGCACCACATATGGCAGTAGAAATGAGGGAACCATGCACTATCATCAACATTTCAGCTCATAGTTAAAGTTAGTTGTTTTCACCTGAAATGGATTTGTGTTTTGGTCATTGAAAGTGAAACTACGCCTTTGAGGTGAGGGCTCTGTGGTCAGGGAACGCGGCAACACGCTGCCTAGTTAACAAATTTTGATGAAGACATTCATTTTCTCTCAAATGACTGACCATTAACTTAAACAAAGTTATATCCTTTTGAGTATTACCTTCAGTCAATTATTATATCCTTGATGTATTTGTATTCTCATAAACATTTGTGCATGAAAATCACCTTTATTTCGTTTAATGCAGAGTGACCTTGCTCAGTCTTCACACATGTCGGAGTATTTTGATTTGGCAGCAGAAGGAGACCTGTTCAAAGCTCCTGAACCTATAATTGAAGAACCAGTGATAGACTTGGATCCCATGAGGGCAGCCATTTCCATGATATCTTGTGGGGAAGATGCTGTCTCCTCACAGGGACTAAAGCCCTCAGACTCTCTTCAACATGACCAGCTCCTGAGCGAGGTTTTCTATGAATGCAAAAAAGATATGCTAGAAAAGGAAGCAATTGAGTCACCACTATCTGAGATTCTGGAAATCAAGGTTCCTGCTCTGGATACAGATGGAAACCAAATTCAAGAAAGTAAACTATTTCCTGGCTTGCCATTACCAAAAAGTGTGAGTTCAGGATGTTTGAGTTCAATGGACTGGATGCAAGGAACTGCAATGAAGCCTGCTTTTATTGACTTCCCAGGAGTTAATTTCTGTGCAGATTATGGCATGCGGAGGGCATTTAGTGAAGGAGATATAAAGGTCAGACTTGACTGAATCTTTTTTTTTTTCATGTCAAACTCTTAAATTGTTTTGAATGGCATTCTTATGAAATCAAGCAGCGTAGTGGAAGTGGCTAGATGAAGGGAAAAGAAGAATAGTTAAGGGGAATTTTTAATTATGATCATGCAAAGAAAGACAACTACCCTGTAGCTTTGACAGCTGCTCTGGCTTGAGATTAAAGTGCGATAAGAATCAGTTTTCAGTTTTGATAGGTGATAACTAACAATATAATGAAGAATAATAACTATATTGTGAAGGAATAATATCCATTGCTTCCTCTTGCTCAATGGAGAAAGACTTTGGGACCTACTGAACTCAATAAGAAAGGAAATCTTCTTCTGATCCGCTGAAAAAGTGTTCTGGTTTAAATATGTTTTTTCTAGTGACACACCTTATACTCCAAACTTCTTTCCTCGGGTCAATATCTATTAGCATCTAATGCCTTTCAACTTCAAGACTGTCTCAGTGATCAGAAACCAAAGGATGCTTCCCAAATGCAGAAAATCCTTTTAAAAGAGATGGTTCCTGTTTTCACTCAGGCGAATGAACCCACCAAAGGGTTGTGATGTAGTTGAAGCATAGCGTGAGCCATTAATTTACGTGAACATTAAGTCTTAGTGTGGACTAAGAAATCTATAAATTTTCTGCCATTTCCTTGGAGTGGGACTGGATCATTGACGCACTGTGTTTGATGTACAGGCTCTTGGCAGTGGTAATTTGCATGTTATCCAATCCCCCTCAGAGAGGCCCTTTCCTATCAGTAACTGTAGCGGTGAGGAACGAAGGGAAAAGCTCTCCAGATACAGGAGTAAGAGGACAAGGAGAAATTTTGGCCGCAGAATCAAGGTGAGATTATAATTAAGTGCATTTAATACTGAGTAATTTCACTTGAGCAGTCAAAATGCTTAATTTGGGATATAGATAGAGCCTGAAGTGAAGTAACAATTGGGGTTTGATTTCAGTATGCTTGCAGGAAGGCTCTTGCCGACAGCCAACCAAGAATCAGAGGAAGATTTGCCAGGACTGAAGAATTTGACGCCAGGAGGCAATTTTAGCTTTGAAACCGGTTCAGTTGAAAGAAAGTAGGAGATAAGTAATCATATCTGATGCAAAGCTATATATGGAAGGACTTGAGAGTGCCATATGCCTGGAAACAGTAGACTTGGTGGGATTCTAAAACTTTGAACAATTAATGCTAAAAATTAAATAAGCCAGACTTACCTGAAACTTCAATGGTGTAGAAGTGTAGTTGAACTCTCGTATATTGTAATAACCTTTTCCGTAGACGCAGATGACCTTTTAGGCATGTACATAGGTTGATTGAATAAGAGAGGAGGAAAGATTTTATATTCATAATATCTGTGGAATATCCGTGTTGATTCTTGTTTTAAGTTGTCTTATGAAATAAATGTTCTGTGTCTTATGCTACTAGAGTATTTTCTGTATCATATTACTAAATATCTGAGCAGTTGATCAAATCCAATTTAAAGTTTATGGTTGCCCTTCCTACTGCGAACATTTTCTTTGAAACTTCAACTGGATACCCAACGGAATCTAGCGAAGCTTTACACTGCCACACCAACTCTGCGTTGGTGCCAATTGCCCACTCCATAACAGCCTCATGGCTAGTCTTTGTTTACACCATTTGATAATATTTGGGAAACACTTCTTCTCAACGATAAGTTAAGGTAAAAAATCTTGAAATCTGTAAAGTGATTTCAAAATTTGTAACTTCTTTTTCCAACCGATTCTTAAATACACATAGTTGCATTTATTGGTTGAGGGTTGACTATGTCATGTACCTCACCTCTTTCTTGTAGTTTTTTTATACAAAAAAGTTTAGTTGGGTTCGACACTGGTCCTCCACTAAGGTCAGGGCACGGCCTCAGGGCTCTTTTGAGCATTTACAATGGACTTACGATATCTTCTACCAAAGGAGTTCTCACAATAGTAGAGGGAATTGAATTCACCTCCTTATGAGAGTTGAACTCGTTCCTTACCATCTGTGCTAACTCTGCGCTGTTTATCGTAGTTGATTTCCACTAAAACGACAAATCGATGCAATTAACTAACGAGTATTTAGACATCCAAATAAATACAGCTTGGGCTCAATATTGACCCATTTCAATTATGACGTTAGAAGCATAGCCTGACCTGTAAGCCATGGATCTTACCTAAGCCTTTTTGTAAAAAAAAAGTATTAATATAATTTTTTTCTTTTAAGTTTGCATTTATTTTAGTTTAATCCTCTTAATTTAAAACCAATAGTTTTATTTCTTCAAGTTCATTTTATTCAAAATTATTGGTCCGTGTAACATAAAAGTTCAAATCATCTTAGTTTGAGATACCAAAATCAATTATTTTAAATTTAAAGAATTAAATATGATATTAATCTCATCAAAACATGTTTGGTTGGAGGGTAGAAATGAGATATGATTTTTCAATTAAAAAATATTTCTAAAATGAAAATACTAAAACACCCTCCACAAAGGAAAAAAAGGGAAATTTATTGGGAGGTCCCAAATAAGGGACTTATTTAATGAATGATCCAAAAAAAAATATTTATTCTGAGGTCCCATTGACAATATGAAGTCCTTTTATTGACAACATCATATGCTGGATTGACAACACGTCATGTTGTCAATGGGACCTCAGAATAAATATTTTATTTTTTGGGACAATTCATTAAATAAGTCCCTTATTTGGAACCTTCCAGTAAATTTTCAAACAAAAAAAAAAAAACTCTTCCTAGGCATCAATCAAACTAAGCACCTTGATTTGTCAATAACTACAGAACAATCAAATCCTATTTTCATAATTTGTTCTAGGAAATGAAGAAGATGAAGGCATGTGTGAAGAGGGGTCGAACTTGCCGCAAAGACTTAGATTTGTCGCTTTTTCAGCACACACACTCTAGTCGAACAAATATGCTCTCAGATATGAGGATGAGGATGGAGGTTGAAAAAGATTATGGTTGAGGGCGATGGGGGAGGACGACAGAGGTTGAAAAAGACGATGGGTGGGGGTGATGGAGCATTAAGAAGATATTTTTTTGGGGGTGGGGGGGCGGGGCGGCGGCGGAAGTCAACAGTGAAGAACCACCTTATGCCGTCATCCTTACCGTCCTCCATCGTTGATGGTGCTAGATTGTTCATAATGGTTAAGTGCGCGTCTCTGTTAGGAGAAATAAGTTGACAGGTTTCGAGATATTTTACGGATTTTAAGATGGTGTTATAAATTTTGAGATAATTTTAATAAATTTTAAGATAATTTTATATTGAAATATGTGTGCCGTTTAAAAAACGGTGTCCCAAACAAACACTAAATAGTCATGAAATTGGAACTTCGTTCTAATGGTACAGGGTGGGAACCGCCGATTCTCATATTTGGTGGAATTCACAATTGTATGAAACCCACCTCTTCCACACCAAACAGACCAATTAACGAGTTCTATCTTCACTTCCACGTGGTTACACCCTGCCAAACGTAGCATATATATGTAGGTTGGCCCAAAAAATGCAGGGAACACAGACGGGATGGGGGTGGATCGGGTACTTGAGGGGGTTTGGGAATCCTTTGCGTGACGCGTCAAATTCTGATTGGTTTTACTAACTTGACCTAATTTACGGTAGGATCATTGAAACGCAGCCGCACACTCCAAGGGACATTACCGCCATAAACATAAAGTATGGGGGACAATCTTGCCCCTCGACGTCCAAATATCCCCAAGTCATCCCTGAGTCTCACTAACC